>JASPKZ010003457.1:2045000-2175000 GCA_030220185.1 Diploptera punctata
ACAATTTCAGCTACCTCTTGTGTGAATTGAGAATACTACATGTATAAGAAAATTGTATGCTTGTATTGGAATTCTTGAGTAGCTCAGTTGGTTAGAGCGCTAAAGGTACAGACTTTAGAGACTCGAGTTCGAATCCCGACTCAAGCATTCATTTTTCTTTTCATATCATATTTGCCTTCATTGCCAAATGTCAAAAATATATTTATAATATCTATATATAAAAGCGTTACTGCTATAAAGTAAATATTCTCTTTAAAAATTTGCTTAACTGTTACGTTAGCCGCGAGATGGCAGTTGGAACAATTTCAGCTACCTCTTGTGTGAATTGAGAATACTACATGTATAAGAAAATTGTATGCTTGTATTGGAATTCTTGAGTAGCTCAGTTGGTTAGAGCGCTAAAGGTACAGACTTTAGAGACTCGAGTTCGAATCCCGACTCAAGCATTCATTTTTCTTTTCATATCATATTTGCCTTCATTGCCAAATGTCAAAAATATATTTATAATATCTATATATAAAAGCGTTACTGCTATAAAGTAAATATTCTCTTTAAAAATTTGCTTAACTGTTACGTTAGCCGCGAGATGGCAGTTGGAACAATTTCAGCTACCTCTTGTGTGAATTGAGAATACTACATGTATAAGAAAATTGTATGCTTGTATTGGAATTCTTGAGTAGCTCAGTTGGTTAGAGCGCTAAAGGTACAGACTTTAGAGACTCGAGTTCGAATCCCGACTCAAGCATTCATTTTTCTTTTCATATCATATTTGCCTTCATTGCCAAATGTCAAAAATATATTTATAATATCTATATATATATATATATATATATATATAATTCTTTTGTACTTGTGTTTGTCACTGAATTCCTAAACGACGCGATCGATTTTGATGATTTGTGTGTGTGTGTGTCTGACTTGGTCCCCCGATGGTTTTGATTCACAATTCGATCCTTTAAAACTATTAGGCGTAAAGTGAAAATCATTCTAGCGGTCACATTTTACGAGTTTCACAACGAAACCCAGAAGATCTTATTAAAATAAACCGATGTAGGCATTGTCAAAAAATGAGCGAAATCCGACAATTAGAAGTTTACTTGAGGTTTACTTGAAACCTGAAATTTAAAACTGCCTAAACGACTGGACCGATTTTGATGATTTCTGTGTGTGTGTGTGTGTGTGTGAGTTGGTTCCTAAATGGTTCAGATTCACAATTGGACCCTCTAAAACCATTAGGTGTAGGAGTTCACCTGAAGTGAAAATTTAAAAACCGCTGCAGCAGTTACATTTTTCGATGTTTCACAACGAAACTCAGTATATCCTATTAAAATAAATCGGGGTAAGTATTATCAAAAAAATGAGCGAAATCCGACAATTAGAAGTGGAGGTTTACTTGAAACCCGAAATTGAAACTGCCTAAACGACTGGATCGATTTTGATGAAATTTTTTGTCTGTGTTTCAGTGGATCCATGTATGGTTTAGATTGACAATTGGACTCGGTAGGTGACACTGCAATCGGGTTATAGGATTTTTTTTTGCATTAAGGACATATTCCGCCGGAAAACAATGTGATATCGTCATGCACGCTTCTTGAACCACAACAGATGGCAGTGAGGAGTTTTCTTATGAACTTATTTGTTAATATCTAATTACGTCTTAATTAGTGAATTTTATGATAAAAAAAATAAACTTATATTTTTATCGTCCGACCACGACACGAGAAATTGAACGTTCGGACAGGACAATATCTACCGGGTCCGCTAACATATATTTCGATGTTTATATTAATCTAAATGTTTATAAAATCGATAATTATAACACTGAAATAAAGAAACATCACTGACATAGAGTAAAAATTCTCTTTAACTTGTTTACTTGTTATAGTAGCCACTAGAGGGCAGTGAGATTGAGTTCCCGCTACCTCTCACAGTAGAGAATATATATAAAGGAAAAATAAATGTTTGTGCTAGGAGCTTGGATAGCATAACTGGTAGCGCACTAAAGTATCAATTTAGAGGCTCTGGGTTCAAATCCCGGTTCAGACGTTTATTTTCATTTTCATGTCATATATATTTGTTATGGTAATTTTCGGAGTTTACTAGATGGATCGGCGAAGGTGCGTAAAAAATTAAAAAAATATTTTTATGTGAACAACCTCAATAGCTTCATTACTTAGGATTTCGATAATAAATATGAGGCATCTGAACTCGTTCAATAGCAACGTATTAAAATATTTATACCATTCTTTTATAAGACATTACATTGTCGTTTTTAAGTCCATCAATATAAGATTTTGCGGGTCCTGGTGCCTATTTAATAAAATTTCTACTTTTAGTAGTTACTTATTAGAAGTGTAAAATTTACTAGCTAATACTCTGTTAAATCCTATTTCATAAACATAAAAGTACACTGCTAAATTTTCAACACTACATTTAACAGTATAACTTAATGTAAAGAGTATATGGAACAGACATTAATTATTCTCTCTGCTGGATTTCAAATGCCTACTCTAATGATTTAATTTGCACATTATACCAAAATATAGTAGCTCTGTTGTATTGTAGTTCTGTGATATTATTCTTTAGGAAAGTTTTAAAAATGTCAAAATCATTTTAAAAAGAACATAAATCCATAAGAAAATTTCTTAAGAAACATTTTAGTAAATTATTCTCAACATCAGTTTGTTGATTACCTCTACATTGTATACACTGCCAATAACTTTTATCAGTATATAACTAAAATAATAATCAGACTGCTTATTAGGAGTGTGGTCAGATATGAAACAACATTGCCTGCATTCTACAAACACCATTGTAGTTAAACAGCTGAATAATGTTGCTAAATACGAGTCCTAGACTAATATTATTTTACACTGATATTTTTTGAAACAGGTTTTAAGTTTTAGCAATGTAATTTATCAGTCTACACTCCTTCTAAGCAGACTGACGGTTTTATGAAACAAGCCCCTGGTTGACTTGTGGTTGCCATGCTCGTTGCGAGGCGAGTTTGCAAACTTCAACATTAATATATTCGATCCTAACGCATTCTTCTGTATTTATTATTTTTACGTCTAATATTTATTGTAAATGGGTGTTAAGATCGCTGATTGCTAAGAACATACACTCTAAAGTGGATTATTTAATGACAGATAGGGACGGAGTTGAGACATCACAGCACTGTTCAATTCTTACCTTGCGCACGAAGAGACTACGTGTTGTTGAATGTGGGGAAATGTTTTAGATTAGACAGTATGTTTCAACACTCTTGGAGTCACAGGAGAGATTATTTTTCCTACACTGATCATGGGGCATTATATTTTAGAATTTGGATTATTATTATTATTATTATTATTCGACCCTACAATAATAATTGTTATGTTTTATTTAACACTATTTAAATGTATACAACTTCTTCCTGTGCACAATATTAAGTTTTGATTATTTTCCTCCATTCATCTCTATCCTTCCAATCACCATTCTGCAATCATCAATCATTAAGTCCCTCTATTCATATCTTCTTAGGTATCCCTCTTATTTTTTTCCGATTTGGTAATTTCATCTTGTTCACGTGTCCAAACCATTGTCATTGTTTATTTCCCACAAATCGTATAATTGTTTCCTTAGTTATTTTTTCTCGGATAATACTGTTCCTGATCTTGCCTAATTTAGAGCATCGTGCAGATCTTGAAAAAATCAAAATCTGTAGATTTGCAATTTTGACTTTGATTTGGCATTTACAGTCCACCTTTCTGCTCTAATTATTAATATTATTATTATTATTGTTATTATTGTTATTATTATTATTATTAATAGTAATATTATTATTATTATTAATAATAATATTATTATTAATATTAATATTATTATTATTATTATTATTAATATTATTATTATTGTTGTTGTTGTTGAAGAGAAATCATTGGTGCCGGAAAAATGTATCACCACTGTTAAAACTGGAAATACTTACTTACTTACTTACTCACTGGCACTATCGAACCCATAGGTTCATGGCCGCGCGGACATAAGCTCTCCATACATTCCTATCCTGAGCTAATGCTTTTCAATCATTCCCTGTATAATCTACTTCCCTCAAATCATAGTTAATGTTGTTCTCCCACCTCATTCTTGGTCTACCAACTGGGCGTATTCCCTCTGGCTTTCCTACAAGAAGCTTCCATGCACGTCTTTCATTCCCCATACGTGCAACATCTCCTGCCCATCGCAGTCTACGAGACTTAACTGTTCTTATTATATCTGGCTTCCTATAAAGACCATGTAGTTCATTGTTATGTAGTCTTCTCCATTCACCTGTCTGTTCATCTCTTTTTGGTCCAAAAATTTTCCTAAGAACTTTATTCTCAAATACTTGTAAGAGTCCATGTTTCGCACCCATATAATATAACTGGTAGAATAATAGTTGTATATATTTTCAGCTTAACGTTTTTTGAAAGGAGTTGGGACATCAAAAGTCTCTGCAATGCATAATATCATGCATTTCCAGAATTGAGCCTATGTTTAATTTCTTTGTGCATCTCATTCCTATTTGTAATTATTGTTCCTAGGTATTTGAATTCAGCCACTTCCTCAAAATTTCCCTCATTTGTCATTAGCTGTCCATTTCCATTATATACTGAATTTCTATGTGTGACCATATGTTTGGTTTTACTGATATTTACGTCCAGTCCCAATTTCTTAGTGTTATTCAATAGTGTGTGCGTGTTGGCCTTTAGTATCTCCTCGCTATCGGCCAGTAGTACTACATCATCAGCATAAACTAACAGCTTATTAATACCATTCAGTTGTAAGCCTTCCTCATTCTCTAAAGATTTAATGGCATGCTCTAGTACAAAATTAAATAGTAGAGGAGATAGTGCATCTCCTTGCTTCAACCCATTCTGGATTTCAAAAGTGTCCGAAAACTGTTTGCCTACACGCACCCTACTCTTTGAGCCATTTAGACACATTCGTATAAGTCTAACTAACTTTTTAGGAATTCCGAACTCCAGCAGGATACTATATAACTTATCCCTCTTAATTGAATCATATGCTTTTTGAAGTCTACATATAGTTGATGTACAGTACCATTATATTCCCATTTCTTTTCTAAAATCTGTCTTATACTAAAAATCTGATCTGTTGTAGACCTGTTTCTTCTAAATGCACATTGATGATCTCCTAGAATGTCATCAATATAGGGAGTAAGTCTGCTGACTAATATATTTGTTAGAATTTTGTACGAAGTTGAAAGTAATGAGATGCCCCTGTAGTTGTTGCAATCAGTTTTATCTCCTTTCTTATAAATTGGTACGATAATTGATTCCTTCCATTCATCTGGAAGAGCTTATTTTTCCCAAATCATACTAAGCAACTGGAAATATATATTATTATTGTTATTGCAGTAAAATACTACAAATTAAGTATAACTTTATATAATTTATTTTTATATATCATTTTATTCACAATAACTTAATAATAATAATAATAATAATAATAATAATAATAATAATAATAATAATAATAATAATAATTTATTTTTAATTTTGCAATGTAACAAAATACTGCCTTTTCGAATAGAGTCGTGCGCCAATGAAGTACATGTCAAGGACTGCAGTGGCTCGCGGCCGCCAGTCGAACCACACGGTTCTAGAGGAAGAGCTTATTTTTGCCTTCACAACTGTGAACGTCTTAAGTGTTAGCTATAGTTTCAGAGTTATTATAACTTTGTTTTATTTAATTAACATTGGATAACAGAAATACGGCAAGTGTATTGGATATTATCGGGGACGAGCGACGTTAGATGAAGAGAGGAATAATCTCAACAATGTTACCTGCAGCTGTTTTTTAGTTTAAACTTTAGGTCATATTCATACTTTTTTGGTACTCTAGGGCATTAAAGACAACCTCGAACAAAGAATCAGGTCAAGCGAGGCCATCTCCGGGACAGCACAAACATTAAGACAAAAACATGCTATTGATTCATTCTAAATAAGGCGAACATGATAAGATGATTGTAATGGCCAGATGGTATTTCGGGATTATTTGGGTCTTAAAGATTCCAGAGATTTGTCTTACAGGCGAGAAAAAAAAACGAAAGAAAATCAGACCGCAAAATTGTCTCCACCGGGGATTCAAGCCGGGTCCGCTGCGTACGTGGCAACGACCTTGTACCGAGAGCACAATGGTGGACACCATCTAACTTTAACATTTGAAGGACCTTTGAGTTCCCGAATTTTTAATACAGCGAAGAAAAACTGTAAAAAAACTCAAACTTTCACAACCAGGAATTGATCCCGAGCCCGCTGCATACGAGCAACGATGTTACTCCGTAACCACGGCGGTGGATGCCACCTAATTTTTGGGATTACTTTGATCTTATAGTTCACGACATTTGTATTATAGATGAGGAAAAACCGAGAAAAGATCTCATCTAGCAAACTTGTTCCGACCGGAGATTCAACTCGAGCCTGCTACGTACAAGGCAACGACGTTATTCGAGACCACAGAGGTGAACGCCACCTAACCTTAACACTTCGGGAACTACTTGGATTTTAAAGTTACCGGTATTTGTATTACAGTATTACAAGTGAGAAAAAATCGCAAAGAAATCTCACCCAGCATATTTGACCCAACCGGGGATTAAACCCTAGCCTGCTGCATACAAGACGACATTACTCCGAGATTACAGTGGTGGACACCACCTAACCTTAACAGTTCGGGAACTACTTGGACCTTAGAGTTTTCACGACATTTATATTACAGGCGAGGAAAAACCGCGAACAAAATCTCACCCAGTAGAACTTGTCCCTACCGGGGATCGAACTCGAGTCCAATGCATACGAAGCAACTAGGTTACTCTGAGAACACACCGGTGATCGTCGCCTGATCTTAAAAGTAGATATCAATTAAAAATATGAGCATGAAGCACAGTTGTTGAACATAATTTTATAAAAACAATCACAACGACCGTAAGTTGTCCATAGGTTGTGATAAAATTCAATTCAAATGAAAGGTAAGTGAAGAGTGTACCACAGTCTTGAGCCAATGTAAATTCAAATTAATTACTTTGAAAGTTAGTGGCTGTTGTTTTGGAAGTGACATGAGAATAGCAATTATTATTAAGTGTATTTATACTGCACCGTCTGTAGGAGCCTCTTTGATCCTTAGTAACCATGGTAACAAGGCAGAGTTTCCCCCTTGAAGATTCATCCCTCCCTTTTCAGTATGTCTTCGCTGCCTTCTTGTAAGGCATGTGGATCTCAAACACACTGCATTCAATTTCTCATTATTTCTTACTGGAAACTAAAGAAATTCTTAATGTAAACCCTAGATTCTTTATTTAGAATCTACTCTATTCCGTTCCCAATGCTTTCAATGTTCTTGTATATATATTTAGAAGTAATAGTTTCCCTAATTTCTCTTACAATGGAACTGCCAACCATTGCATGCTGAAACTTACTTAGAATTTTTTCATCTCTGAATTGTACACCATCACCCTTCAGTTGTACCCCACAACTTCTCAATTGTACTCCACCACTGTTGCTAGTTCCGATATTAAAAAATATAATTAAAATTCTAAACGTGCTGGTTATCGAACCCGGATCCGCTAGTCAGGAATGATGCATATTATCCAATAATAACCTTATTTTTAAAGATTGTTGTTAAATTAAGTACTAACAAGACAAGAATATTGCTACATCCTAGATGTCTAATGAAGTGTGTCGTCTGTAATGGTTAATCCTAATCAAACACTCCCACAACACTCGATGATTATAGACCAATTAGTATTCTTCCCTGTTTATCTAAAGCACTGGAACACATAATACACTCACAGTTAACAGACTACCTCACCACACACGACTTACTTGATGAACATCAGTCTGGTTTTAGAACAGGACATCACACAAGTACTGCACTACTTGACATTGTAGAGGACATAAGAGACTCAATGGACAAAAGCAAACTCACCGCAATAGTCCTACTCGACTACAGCAAAGCCTTTGACACAGTAGATATAGACTTAATGCTAGCGAGACTAAAGACACTACATCTGTCGGAAAACTGCCTTGATTGGTTTGCATCTTACCTCACTAATCGTCACCAATCAGTTTCTGTTAATAATCGCATTTCTTCCTGCCGCTTGGTGAGGAAAGGGGTACCTCAAGGCGGCGTCCTCGCTCCTCTTCTCTTCTCGATTTATATTAATGACGTGACCAAGAAACTACAAAACTGCAAGCATCATCTTTACGCCGACGACCTACAGATTTACACACACTTTAGGCCTGACGAAATTAATGAATATATTGACAAAGTAAACACTGACCTCAGGCATATATCTTTATGGTCCAGACAATATGGGCTGAAACTAAATGTAAACAAAACGCAAGCAATAATTATCGGACATCCAAGGCTATTACACCTCATAAACAATGGCAATATGCCGGCTGTCATATTAGATAATGAACAAATTCCTTATACCGACGTCGTTAAAAACTTGGGATTTTACTTAGATTCTAATTTAAAATGGCATGAGCAAGTAAAACAAACATCTAAAAGGATCTTCTCCATAATGCATTCCCTAAAGCGACTTAAACATTTTCTTCCTACAACTCTTAAAAGAATTTTAATCCAAACTTTAGTGATGCCGCATTTTGACTACTGTGACGTTCTACTAACTGACATAAGTGACGGGTTGTCGGACAAACTGCAGCGTGTCCATAATATGTGTATCAGATTCATATTTAATGTTCGAAAATACGATCACATTTCTCCATTATTCCACGAATTGTCATGGCTACATCTAAAAGAGAGAAGAAAATCGCACTGTCTAATTCTCCTATTTAAGATCCTACATACCTCGATTCCCAATTATTTATCATCCCGTTTCCAGTATCTATCCTCAAACCATAACTTAAACACAAGATCACAACATAGTCTCTTACTTAATATACCGCAACATAGGACATCACATCACTCCATGTCATATACCATCTCCACTTCTCGCAACTGGAATTCCCTACCAGAAGAAATAAGGGGCTGCCGGACATTGACATCTTTTAAAAGAAATCTAAATTTATATTTGCTCTAAACTCGACTTCATTATTATCCAGTGTAAGATATATGTATTAATTGGTGTTTCCCGTATAATGTATCATATTTATATTAGTATTATTATTACTATTATTATTATTATCGTATCATTATTGATATTACCCTATGAAATGTTGTTTGTACATGACATTTACATTGCTACATTTATTGTATCTTTAACTGTTTATAATTAGTACAGTGTATATCTATATTTGTCGAATATTTATTTGTATTTGTGCTGGTTGAGTGGAAGAGAGGGCCTTATGGCCTTAACTCTGCCAGAATAAATAAAGTATTATTATTATTATTATTATTATTATTATTATTATTATTATTATTATTATTATCCTGGATATTCTCAAAGGAGTCAGTGTACATCCCTTATCTAAGACAGTGGTATTCTAGTATCAATTAAAAAATAAAAACTAAACGCCATTAAACAATTACAGCGAAGCGCCGAGTGCGCGTCCAGATACGTATTCTATTTCTGGCGAGTTGAAATCATGGACATTTAGTCAGCAATTCTTTTCGTGTGGGTACAAATTTTAGATGGAACGAAAGAGGGGATGGCGTAGGAAACTATCGTTTGCACAGAGTGGTTTAAAAGGTATTTGTAAAGCGCTAGGTAATAACAGATATGCCTATTTGGGACAGAAAAGATAAATATATTTTTATATATATCATTTCAGAAATATAAGATTTTTACATTACTATATTATGAAACAAATGTTATTATGAGATATATATTTAATTTTTTAATTAGAGATGTAGTAACAAATAACATAAGATCGACATTACAATTTCAATAAGCACTTTGTTTTTGTCAATTAAAAATATTTGTTTCTTCCAATAGTTCGTTATCAACTTTATCGTAGTTCGGAGTCTTATCTTTGTTTACCGTGATGTTATGATGCTTATTGTGTTGAATACTTTCCAGTAGCTAGAGTCCATGTTTAATATAGTTATTTAGACGACTCGTTACAAAAGTAGAGGTTTAGTAACGAAATGCTCGAGTTAGAACACGCCGAAGGGAGTGCAGCCAGTTACTAAACCTAATTTTGTAACGTGTTGTCTACAATATTTTATCTACGTTGAAGTATTTTAGCATATCTTGTATATTTAGTATATTTAATTTAATTTACTTTTGTATGGTAGCGAAGTATGGACGTTGAAACAGAAGGATATACAGAGGCTTAGATCTGCTGAAATGAGATACCTTCGGAGGACTGCAGGATTCACACTACTAGATCTAAAAAAAAAAAAACATCTTAGAAGAATTACACATGGAAACTTTAGAAAACAAAATTCTTGATTATATGTCAAGATGGATGCAACATGTTCATCGAATGGAAGATCACAGGATACCCAAACAAATGTCACCTGCAGGAAGAAGAAGACCAGGACGTCCACTCAAAAGACTTCTGGATGGTGTTTCTCTTGAGGCCGAAACAGGTCAACAAATGGCCTAAATTCGTGAATGTACTATGATGATGATGATGAATTTAATTTATTTATTGCGGAAACGATATATTTAGAGAAAGAATAATGTGGGCTTTGGGGGGGAGGGCAGACGCGATAAATCAACAAGCATTTTTGTTATATTCGGAATTTTTGGTTGCTAGTTTCATATGTGAAATTAAAGTAAAAATGAGCAGAGATGGCAAATTTCACAGTTTATCAGGAAAAATTATAAAAGCAGGCCAAGATGCAACTATTAATATACTTCCAGAAAAGTCAAGGAAAGTTTATTTAAGTAGATTCCCGGGCAACGCCGGGTATCTGCACAGGATATCTACAAGTAATTATGAAATAAATTGTTTCCTTTTACTTATTAAACTAAACAGCTCATTTATGCCTAGAAGATCGGGATAAGTAGATTCCCGGGAAACTCTGTAATCAGTACGGGGTATCTAAAAATAATTACGATATACATTTTTCATTTTGCTTAAACTTAAAAACACATTAATTTTCGTCTTTCAATTCATTTACGCCAAGAAAATCGGGATAAGTAGATTCCCGGGCAACCCGGTAATCAGCAAAGGGTATCTAAAGATATTTAAGATACACATTTATAATTATTTTTCTTGCTACTTATTCAACTAAACATAAAAACATATTAACTTTCATTTATTTAGACGTAGCTGCGCACGCCGGGTATTAGCTAGTTGTAGATAAATAAAATGTAGATTGCTTATTATTCATGAGTTTAGTGACTTCACTTATTTTCACGTAGATTTCACCATCAAAATCAGAAATTTGTTTACGGAATAAATCTCTTCCAGAGTTATGCCATAAAGTTTGGACAAGCAAAGATGTTCATCGTATTTTAGAATATTTTAACTGAAATTATTCCTGAAACTTTTCCAAACAACGAAATTGTATATTTAAATTTTCTATTCGAAATAATGACATATTTCATGATGTAGCATTTCACAAATACGTTTTGAATCATCTTGTATTTGTGAAGCATGAGCCTAGATCCCGAGTGGCGTACACTTCTACGCATGCTTGGTCGATATTCTTTCTTTGTCGCTCTCTTTCATCCTGGAGCAGATGAATTTTCCCTCGAACGAGTGGAATGATCAGTGCTTCTGCCATTAAATGTTAATTCTTAAGTTAAAATTATATTATCATTATAGCAACATGATAAGTAAATAAATATACACAAACAGAGTTCTGCCCTAGAAGAGGTCTTTCACTGCAAACTCAGCATTATCCACTCTTTCCTTAACTCAGCCTTCCATATTGTATCCGCAGACAACCATTTATTTTAATATTGTCTATCGTCTGATGTATTTTTCTGTCTCTAAACTTCTTTCCGTTGACCATTCCTTCTAGGGCATCCTTCAGCAGACAGTTTCTTCTTAGCCAGTGGCCAAATCAATTTATTTTCCTCTTATTTATAAGTTCCAGCATTATTCTTCCTTCACCCACTCTGTCTAGCACATCTTTATTTTTCCATGTTGTCTGTCCAATTTATACGTTCCATCCTTCTCCCTATCCAGATTTCAAAAGCTTCCAGTCGCTTTTCCTCATACTGTCGTAATGTTCAAGTCTCTGCATCTTACAATGCTACTCTCCACACAAAGCACTTCGCTAGCCTCTTCCATAATTCTTTTGCCAAAAGTCCGCAGGAAATGCTTCTCTTGTTGTTGTTTTTTTTTTGCAATTGCAATCCTGTTTTTTACTTCTTGACAGCAGTTCATGTTACTACTGATAGTACAACCCAAGTATTTGAAGCTCTCTACTTGCTAATGGCCTCATCTTTAATCCTCATGTCCATCTTCCTTGGTTTTCTTCCTATAATCATGACCTTCATCTTATTTATATTTATCTTCATCCTATAATCTTTGCATTTACCATTTAGCTCCATCACATGTTGATATATATTTTTTCTTCTTCTTGTAATCCCATGTTTTCCTTAACAGAGATGTAGGCGCTCTCCCCATAAAGGGAAGAATTTGAACCATACTAATTTAGTTACACTTGTTTTCGTATAGATGTCATTTGAGTGGTCCGTGGTCAGCGTTCCGCCTCATACTGACATCTAGGAATCCAAGGCAGTATTAGGACGGGACAATTCGGTAAATTTTGCTTAGAGGCCTTTTCATTCAGGCTTAAGGATCTTTTACGAGCCTGAAAATATTCAGACTCGGGACCCACGGCTTGAAGTCCCTCCCGGAGGACTTGCTCCTTGGATTTTTCCATCCTAAAAAAAAATCCAACGACCCCGGCTGGGTTTGAACCCGCGACCCTCGGGACCAGAGGCAAGGAGCATAACCACTAGTCCACCGCGGCCGGTATATATATATACCTCCTCGAAATATGAGTAGTTCCTTGTTGAGAGTTTCTTAACAATACTAATTTAGTTACGCTTATTTTCCTACATATGTCAGTGAGTGATATGTGGTCAGCATATCACATAAAGGATACATTTAGTAGACAACTGAGGTGGTACTTGGATGAGGAAGGTCAGTTATATTTTGCTCAGGGGCACTAATTTAGTTTTGAAGTTCATTTACGAACCCGAAAATCTTCAGATTCGGGATCCCGTCTTAAAACCTTTCCTGGAGGCTTGTCCTTTGTATTTTTCCATTCTAAAAATGCATCGCCCCGGCTGGATTTGAACCCGCCACTCTCGAGTATAAAGGCGAGGAACATAACCAATAAACCACTGAGGCTGATATATACACACGTTGCAAACGTTATGAAATTTAATAAGCCTATATTCATCTATTTCATAACTAGTGGACATTGTTCGCGTAGACAGAATAATTTAAACAGGTTTTGTATAAACAGTTTATTAAAATGTACACAAATAAATATAAAATCAAAATATGTATTAACTGCAAATGTTAAATATTTAATAATATTATAGTACCAACTAAAAAAGGCTTTGTAATTAAATCCTTATTTTTAATCGAATTTTGAAAGATAAAGATGGATATGTGAGGTATCCGTAAAAGATAGACATAGGCTGTCGCGGACGTTGTTGCAGATTTTTTAAATCATTCAATTCTATGTACATTAATTTGGCGTATATATTATGGTTTAGCAGCGTAAGCCATTTAAGCGTCCAAAAAGCGATTTTTTAGTGTACCAATGCATGTTTCTTTTTTAATTCCGGCCTTATAGTACGCACAGTAATATGTTTGATACGACTATTTAACTCATGCCCCAAATGGGAGTCAATGACCAATCACTTTTCAATTAATTTTGTTTTACAACCAATGACAGTCGTGTTTCACCTCACTCTTTATCGATATATCTTCATCTGCTCCTACTTTGTGATAAAGAAATCTCCTCCTTTTTAATATTCTGAACAGTTCAGAGCATTATATTTCTGCAACAAATACATTGAATATAGCAAATAATGAACAGATTACTTGATTTTACTAAGTTGTTTACTAAATAAAAATAGTTTAAAAAACTAAAACAACACGCTTTATTAGAAAACCGAATTAAAAAATTAAAAATAATTTTAATTTCCAACACGATTGGGATAAAATTAAAGTAGTCAGCAAAAAAAAAAAAAAACATCTCCAACACATCTAGAATAAAACTAGAGTTATCTACAAAAAAAATAATTTTACCATCAAAAGCGTGGGGTGTTCTATATCAATTAATATATTTGATAATAAACAGATATTGGTAAAAGTAAAGTCTCTAAGTAGAAAACGTAAAAACCATAAAAAGCACCTCACGCTTTTGATGTTAAAGTTATTTTTTTGTAGATAACTCTAGTTTTATTCTATATGTGTTGGAGATGATTTTTTTGTTGACTACTTTAATTTTACAAGCGTGTTGGAAATTAAAATTACTTTAAATTTTTTAATTCGGTTTTCTAATAAAGCGTGTTGTTTTAGTTCTTTAAACTATTATTTATGTTTTATTTTTTAGTTTGGTTTTCTAATAAAGCGTGTTGTTTTAGTTTTTTTAAACTATTTACTTTTATTTTTAGTTTAATTCATTGTCATAAACCGGAATCCCATGAAAATGTAATTGCTTAATACTCTTCTAAAAAAAAATCCTCCGGCCCGGATTTGAACCCGCGACCTATGGATTACTGAAATTATACACGGTGATTACAAATGATTGGAGCGATTTCATGATTTTATTGTAGCGATCTTATTTGACATATCTTCACAGAACTTTAAAGTTATGTATAAAAACTCATAAGGTTTTTTTTTTGTTTTCTCTCGCAGCCGTGTTTCAGCTTTAAACCGAGAGAGCGCAGCAGTTATCAAAGATGGCGACAGGCGAGGAGAAAGCATATGCTGTGCTTGAATTTCATTCAACTCAATCTGTGATAACTGTGCAACGACACTTCAGAACGAAGTTCGAGAAAGATGCACCGAGTGCCAACTCCATTCGGCGATGGTATGCGCAATTTAAAGCTACAGGATGCCTCTGTAAAAGGAAATCAACGGGTCGTCCTTCAGTGAGTGAAGAAAAGGTTGAGAGTGTGCGGATGAGTTTCACACGTAGCCCACAGAAATCAACACGAAAAGCGAGCAGAGAGCTGAACATTCCACAACCGACCGTTTGGAAGATCTTGCGGAAAAGATTGAAGCATAAACCTTACCACTTGCAATTTCTACAAGCCCTTACGCCCATTGACAAAGTGAGTCGGTTTGAATTTTGTACACAAATGCAGCAGTTTATGGATGAGGATGGTTTTTGTGAGAAACTTGTCTTCAGTGACGAAGCAACATTCTTTGTGAATGGCAAAGTGAACAAACACAATGTGCGAATCTGGGGCACAGAAAATCCCCGCGTTATTGTGCAGCACATTCGCGACTCCCCAAAAGTTAGTGTGTTCTGTGCGGTTTCTCAGTTCAAAGTTTATGGCCCTTTTTTCTTCTGCGAGCAGAACGTTACAGGACACGTGTACCTGGACATGCTGGAAAATTGGCTCATGCCGCAGCTGACGACCGACAGTGAGACCTTCATCTACCAGCAGGATGGTGCTCCACCACACTTCCATCACGATGTTCGTGAATTTTTAAACATGAGATTGCCAAACCGATGGATCGGTCGCAGTGGAGAGAATGATCAGAATTGTTGTCATGGCTTCCACGCTCCCCCGATTTGACGCCGTGCGATTTTTTTTGTTTGGGGGTATGTGAAAGATTCAGTGTTTGTGCCTCCTTTACCAGTAGACTTACCAGAACTGCGAGCTCGCATAATCAATGCCTTTGAACAAATTAATAGGGACATGTTACGTCGAGTATGGGACGAACTTGATTACAGACTTGATATCTGCAGAATCACCAAGGGGGAGCATATGTAACATCTCAAAAAAAACCTGGGAAGTTGCTCTATGTATCTGTAAAAGTTCGTGAAAATATGTCGAATACTACAGCTACCATAAAATCATGAAATCGCTCCAATCATTTGTAATCACCCTGTATACCACTACAGTCCACCGCTCTACCAACTGAGTTCTTACAACGATTAACTAAAAAGTCGATAAGTTCGCAATCTATTTTTATTTTTTTGATTGATGATTCTGGTCAGAATTTTTGGGGGAAAAAAATGAAATTGTTTTATTGTCATGGGTCCTTTACAAGTATAAAACGTTTCAAGTCGATCCTATGTTTTTAAGTGGGTGAAAATCGTGTTCAAAGATTCCGTTACATAGATACAGGTCCGTTACATAGATATACAGATACAGGTCAAGCTAATATAAAGCGTGTAAAAATAAATTATTAACCTATAATGTTGTTTATTATATACAGTTTGATGTTTTATTATTTCTACACTAGGGTGCATTCTTACAATATTTGCGATCCTATTTGGCAATAAATAATATGATCAAGTTGCAGTGAATATACATAACCTCCAATTTCTGATTTGTTTTCAAACATCGCCATTTACATTAAATATATAAATATTTAAAAATACAGCTAACTAGACCTATATTTAAATAATGATTTTAGAGTAAACAGCTTAATTTTATTCGTTAAACAGTCCTAAAAATTGCCACTCTTGATTTCCAAATCCTCTAGATAAATTAGAAATCACTCGTGGCATTACATATGATAATTGGCCTAAAAGATTCTCTGGATTATGGTAAAAACCCCATTTAATTCGGTCAAATAGTTTTTGAATTCATAAGGGACAGACTCACGGACGTTCATTTTTATATACGAGTAAATAAAGGTGAATTTAATTCTATTCCGAGCTGGGTTTAGTTGTACTCTAAAACTTGCATAAGGTATTACCTCGCCGATACCGTCTATTGAAGGACCGTGGTACTACTTTTACCCGCCATATGACTGAATTGTGTACAGACCTGTATCGATAGAAACATTGTTCTTGGACAGCACCGTATTTACGGGAAATAAGACTGAATACAACATACGATGGTACCAATAATCAGGAACTTCCTCCATTTATTATTTATGTATAACAACAAATTATATATGGGCCTACCTAATCACACGTTTACGTTTTCCCATGATGTCGATAGATATCCTTTATTTACAATTTCCATTACGAGCAGAATTTATGCTCCATGCTGATTCGCCTGTAAATTCTGCTGTTATTTTCACCACATTCTCAATGGCTATTATGAGATCTTTTAATTTCATTATAATTTGACACACATTTAAAATGTTTGAAAACATTCAAAATAATTTTTTATCTCAGCTTTTCAAATGCTTTATTTTACAATGTATCATAATATTATACAGAAGCGTCCATTTTGAACAACTAAAATTCCAATGTATTCTACATTGCGCTGCGTTAGAATATGACAATGTCATTTAATCTATAGACTATAGGATACATCAATTGCTTCGATTTATTTAGTACTAGCTAATATCCGGCGTGCGCTGCTACGCCTAAATAAATTAGGCCTATGTGTTTTTACGTTTAGTTGAATAAGTGAAAAGGAAAAATAATTATAATTTATATCGTCATTATTTTTAGATACCCCGTGCTAATCACCCGGCGTTGCCCAATAATATAGGCCTACTTATCCCGATTTTCTTGGCATAGGCTAAATTAGCTAAAAGGCGAAAATTGTTTTTTTTATGATTAGTTAAATAAGTAAAAGTAAAAATGATTATAAATTTGGTCTCTTCGTTACTGCAGTTAAAACAATCAATAAACTAATTAATTATATTTCCAAACTATCTTTCATACAATTCAAATAGTAAATAAAATGTCATCTTCCAAAATTTAATATTCAAGCAACCACTATAAATGAAGCCCTATCGTAATTATTTTAGATACCCTGTGGTGATTACCCGGCAATGCCCGGGAATCTACGTATCCCGAACTTCTTGGCATCAATGGAAGACAAAAATGGTTATTATCAGTTATCCATTAAGGATAAACATATGCTATCGCGGACTTTCTTGTAGAGTTTTTTTTAGATATTCAATTCTGTGTACATTAATTTTGTGTATTTGTTATAGTTTAGACAGCGTAAGCCATTTAAGCGTCCAAAAAGCTACTTTTTTCAGGTTTTCCTGTAGGAGTTGAGTACCACAACTTTCTTATAGCCTATGTTCATCCCGGGAATTTCCTGAATATTTTGCAAAAGGCCCCATCACAATCGGATGAACGGTATGTCAGCGCATAAAATACGAACAAACAAACAAACATTCTTGAAGATATCCGGGCTGTAGGCCGTGGTTTCGAGGCTTGAAGTTCCCCGACGTTTCGCCAGAGACTGCGTCTGGCGAAACGTCGGGGAACTTCAAGCCTCGAGACCACGGCCTAGACAACCCTTGAGGATGCCAGACGCAGTCTCTGGCAAAACGTCGGGGAACTTCAAGCCTCGAGACCCCGGCCTACAGCCCGGAAATCTTCTTCAAGATCATCATAGCAACTCCGGCCGTGAAAGCCTAAATCAATACAAAACAAACATTCATTTTTGTATATCCAATTATTAATGAAACAGAAGAAAACGAACAAGTAGTAACAACTTAAATATGTGTCGAATTACGTAATAAACCTCATAAGTTATGCATTATTTAGTTTTCAGTGCGCCACATTTAAATAACCGGCACGAGAAATTAGTGTTTTGCCAATTAAGTGCCTAAAATTCTTGATTATAGCATAATTTATATAGGCATGTGCTAGGTAATACATTTTTTCTGTTTCCTCTATTTCGAGTGTTAGAGACGGAACTACAATTTCTTACACGCTTAAAGGTAAAATCGTTATTCGACTAATGAAAATGCAGCTCTGTATCTGCTTTGTTTACATTAAAACTGGAACTTATCTCGGAAGAGGTATAGTACATACATAAAATTTCCCCACCAGCCGCCACTGCGAACAATTTGTAGGGAACCCATGCCATATAGGCCTGTGTGTGTTTTAGGCAAAGTGAAATTAAACGCAGCTGGGTGCTTGAGACAGAGAATCTTTAATTTCCATAGAAGAGCCTCACATCCACGTCAACGATCAAAGTAATTGGTTGAGTAGCTTCCGACGCCTCCAGCTGTTTGCCAAGTGCAATTGAATTTTAATTGATACTACTACAATAAGACAAATACCTCTGCTCTTAAACTTGGTTATTATTTTTTCATTTTATATTTTATAGCAGCTTAAACATTGAACTCTGCAAGCGAATGCTACTGCATTATGCATCATAGATACTCTTGCCATCCAACTTCTGCAAAAAAATGTTAAACTAGCGGAATCCGTCAAACAGTCTGGAAAGAAAATGTTGAACTAACAGAATACATCATACAGAAACTTCGTGAACTAAGCGAATTTTTCAACAAATCAAATGTATAGTTCGATTTTGATTGGTTTATGGAAATACAGTAAAACTTGCTCAAAGCGAAATCGCATGGGACCAATTTCTACATTACACAAAATTCCGCATTATAGAAACAATTAAAATCTATTAATAATCTTAGATTAAAGAGTGTCGTATATGATGTCTTTTTACGTACCTTGGATTAATTGTAGTTCCGCTGCCTTTGATATGTAAACTTCAGTATAGTATGTACGAGCGACTTCGACGGTAACGCGCGAAAAAAAAGTCCCGTTTCGTCAGCGTTAAAAATCTCTCTTAGACGCGTATCCTAAGATTAAAGTATGCAGTTTCGGTTTCCGCTCACTAACTACACTTTTGTCCACATCCTTTGATTCCCCGCAAATTTCATTCCACACTACATTGCGTCGTCATTTAAAACTGTCCAACCAACCTGAAGATTCCTTGAAATTGTTATTCCCTAGGGATTTGGCAACAGCTAGAGCTTGACTTTGGAGTATCGGTCCGGAAATTTGGAGATTCGCTTAATGACAATGGTACAAACGTTTTAGATCATCTTTATTCCGTAAATTCAGAACGGTAACCTGTGAAAGATGAGTCTCAGAACTTAAACTAATTTAAGATTTTACGCTGCAATGGTTATTTGTAAGGCAGGTATCTGTATTTTGCATAACGGGTGTGCAGTGAGGCCGAAATAAAATTTCAGGTACAGATAGAAAATCTAATTCATCCGACGGCAGAAATCATTCCTTATTCTTTTTTTGGCCTAACGGGAATTCGATGAAGTGAAAACTAATTTATCTTTCCGCTTTATAATTTTTTTCATTAATTGTGTAGAAATTCCTTCCGTTTCCGCGTTGGACAGATTCCGTTTTATGCTAAATAAATGCATGTATTATTTCGCCGGGATCAATAAATTTGTTCACATTGGACAGATTTCCGCATTATTCACGTTCCGAATTAAACAAGTTCTACTGTATATATTTACTCTAGTTTGTTAAATTGTAAAAAGTCAAATTCTGATTCCAATTTTTTTAAAAGTGTCGGACTGCGGTGGAAAGAAATTATGCATAACCGTAAGTTATGAGTAGGGCTAGGATTTTTATGTAATAAAAGATAAATGACTTTATACTACAATTATACAACAGACATGCCCCACTAAAAACTAAACTCGTGAAACGACGCCCTGCACCCTGGATGACTCTTTCAATTCGTAACTTGATGACTGATAGAGACGCAGCACATAAGAAATATAGACTCGACAAAACAGACACAAGTCTCACTCAATATAAACAGTTACGTAACAAGACAAATCAAGCTATAAGAAACGCCAAACTTAGACATTTATACAACCTAACAAATACCAATACTTCAGAAATCTGGAAAAACTTGAATAGAATGGGAATTGGGAGAAAAGACACACAGGTAGACAAATTACCTGTTTCCCTGGACACACTCAATAATCACTTCACAGGTATAACTACTACTCCAAAGGATAAAGAACAAACAATAAATGAATTATCACTGACAAATCAACCCGACAGAGAACATTTCCACTTCTCATATGTTACAGACTACGACGTAAAGAAAGCCATAATGCGAATAAAAACCAAAGCAGAAGGAACTGACCGTATAAATATTACTTTACTGAATAAAATAATTATTTTATTATAATCGAAGCTATACTGCCTACTATAACTCATATTTTTAACTCCTCACTACAAACTTCTACATATCCCTCATTGTGGAAACAAGTCCTCGTACGTCCACTGCCTAAAGTTAAAACGCCCTCAACCCCGAACGACTTTCGACCCATTAGCATTTTACCTACTCTTTCAAAAGCTCTGGAACGATTAGTCCATAAACAACTGACTGAATACCTAAATGATTACAACCTTCTAGATCAATTTCAGTCAGGCTTCAGGACAAGACACAATACAAACACTGCTGTACTAAATATTGCGAAGACATACGCGAAGCTGCTGATAATCGAAAACTTACCATTCTTACATTACTGGACTTTAGTAAAGCATTCGACACGGTAGACTTGGACTTATTGTTGCATAAACTTAAAATCCTCTTACTCTCTGATAGTGCCACGCAATGGTTCCATTCCTACCTTCATGAGCGCCAGCAATCTGTTGGTAGGAAATCATGCATTATGTTCTTCTTGGTCCTTCTGTAAAACTGGGGTTCCACAGGGTTCGGTGCTTGGACCTTTGCTTTTTTCAATCTACAGAAATAACATATCTAACTCCCTAAAGCATTGCAAACATAATTTATTTGCAGACGACATGCAAATCTACATCCACACAGACAAATATTCACTAAATGACGCTATTGCCCAAATTAACGAGGATCTTTACTCACTAATGACTTGGACAGTTAAATATGGACTGCAATTAAATCCTAGAATGTCAGAATCAATCATTATGGGTCACCAGAGACTAATATCTACAATTAACCTAAACACAGTCTCGCATGTGTCACTTAATGGAGTTCAAATCCCTCATAGTGAGACAGTAAAAATTCTAGGAGTATTTATTGGCAAAAACGTAAATTGGAATACACAAATAAACCATAAATGCAAAACAGTTTTCTCAATAATGCATTCATTAAATCGCGTAAGAAATTGTCTGCCATTCGCTCTTAGGAAAATGTTGGTAGAAACACTTGAAATGCTCCATTTTGATTATTGTGACACTCTTTTTACAGACTTAAATATTATTTTCGCTCAAAGGCTTCAACGTATTCATAATTCTTGCGCACGTTTTGTTTGTGGTATTTGCAAATTTGACCATGTTACACCGTCCCTGGAACAATTATCGTGGCTTCGTCTAAGATATCGTAGAACTGTCCATTCCCTATCCCTTCTCTATAAAATACTTCACACATCATCGCCTAATTATTTATCATGCCGCTTCATCAGACTATCCGACACACATAATCTTGACACTCGATCCCATCAACACATTGCCCTTTATATCCCTCCTCATCACACTGTATATTATTCATTATCTTTTACGGTCTCACTTACCAAAACATGGAATTCTCTTCCGCCCTATGTCAGAGACTGTCATATATAACTGTCAATTATAACATCCTTCAAAAACAAACTAAAAATTTATTTAATAACAAATTAACTTACACACCTCACTGACAGTATTCTTTTAACAATATTAATAAATTTAATTATTTATGAAAATAATATTAAGATTAAAAAATACTTTCATTTGTTTTGTTTTAAATATTGTATAACCGTAAGATTAGTTTTCTATATCTCATTTTTTGTTTTGTTTTTTATATACACTAGACAGGGACAATTTAATATGTCTTGCTTGTATACATTTTATTATTAGTTTTAGTCTTAATTTTAACTAATATTAACTGGTTGTATTATAGATCGTAATACGTATATTAGATATTATCTTTTGATCAAATTTTTACTTAGCGTTTAATATTAGAGTTAATTAAGATTGTTATATTCTGATGTAATATATGTTTGTCCTGGTGAGTGGAAGAGAAGGCCACATGGCCTTAACTCCACCAGGCTAAATAAATCTTAAATCTTAAAAAAATCTTAAATCTTAAAGATAAGATTGCAATGCAGATGGTATATATTATTCAACTGTTTGTGTGTGAAATAAGATAAAAAGATAGTCAAAGATCTTACTTCTCATTATACATTCTATTCAACTGTTTATGTGTGAAACCAAAACAAAAAGACAGTCATAAATAGGGTCCGGATGTTTAGTACCTTAAAATGTTTAAAAAATGACCTATAATATTCCCTTAAAATTCTCTTAAAATGACCAAAAGTGTAAAAAAATGACCTCGTGAAAATTACAAATTTCATAATAATTAACTAATTAATAATTATTAATTTATTAATTAGAAATGGTCTAAGAGAAATAATGATTATTGTTGATTGGGGTAACTATTCTAAACCACTTCCTGTTCTTAGTAGTAATATAAAATAATTAAAAAATAATTATCACTAGGTCAATCTCATTTCTATTAAATTAATATGAAAAGTTATTAACTAAACATACCTCAGTTGGCATTGCAATACACCACCATGGTCGTGGTTAGGTTGTCAAAAGTGAACGAGCGGCGGTTGTCAGCTAACACGGTTTTATATGGTTTAATGCGTCTTCATAACATTGTATTAAATAATGAAGATATGGAAAGAAACCATCTCCTCCGTTGTCCAGCTTTTGTAGAAGAGACCAGCCTTTCTGCTAAATATTGGAGTGCAAGAGAGCGAATGATTTCATTATCAAGTGCTCGACATTAAATACCAACCAACCAACATTGTATTAAATAGTTTTTACTTAATGTTGATTCGTCTGGAACAGTATGACCTATGGCGTTCAAGGAAATAACGTAGTTTAGAATTGTTTAGTTTTTATAGTTTGAATATTTACACTGACAAACACTTCACACAATTCTTTAAAAATAGAGATGACTTGCTATTTGATGTGGAAGCAATTTGTTTTAACAGTAATTCAGACACTATTCTTTTGTTCACATTTTTAAGAGCCCGCAAATGTTTCTCGCGCCCGATATGTTGATGTACTGTGAAACGTTTATCTGCAGCGACTTTAATTTCGCACACCTTGCAAAATAATACACTCTCTTCAGTAGAAAATACTTGTTCACCGAATTCTGTTACATATTGTCTTAAATGGATAGCACTAGACACTTTTTGTTTTGGCATTTTGCACTGCACTAAAATCAACACAACCATACAGAAACGTTACTCTCGTGAGACAAATGGAAATATTACAAATCGAAAGATTCCCACCTTGAAGGGGAAGTCCCGAATCAATCCATGTGGAGGCAAAGCACAGTGGTTTCACATTATATTGAGGCAACGCACCGTGGTTTCTCATTGACTTGCATGAGCATAAAAAACAAGATAGCAAAAAAACCTAAAAAATGAACATTTAAGCTAGATTATTTAAAAACTGACGTATAAAAGTACGAAAAATAAATAAAATGACCTAAAATAACAAATAAAATTTGTAAAATGAATTTATCAGGAAAAAGTGAAAAAAATGCATTTTAATGACCTATAAAACCTCATATATCTAACATATTTATTTACAATAAACTTAATTATTAATCTGCATCGTCTGACAACTCATAAAAAAGATGGGATTTCATCAAGATCCGGGTCCTAGTCATAAGTCTAACTTCTCATTATACTACGTTGCAATCTTAACTTTTAGTACATAAAAATCCTAGCTCTAGTTATGACATATTGCACAATTGCATAATTTGACACAAATTTAAACAAGATCTACTGATTCAATTTTTCATAATTTTATCAAAAATATTAAATAAACTTGCCGAAGTATCTTCTAGGATACAATACTAATTTAATGGTTAATTAAATTGTTTGGTATATACAGTGATGTTCACGCGACTTGCGGCCAGTAGCGTGGACAGAGTGAGTTGATGACTCAATGCTTGCAGTCACTTTTCCCGCTATCGGCCGCAGATCGAGTGGAACTCACTCTGTATTACGATACGACGAAGCAAACATGGCGGTTGCTAGAGTGAAATTTTAATTTTGGGTTTCAGGTAAACCGCAACTTCTAATCGGATTTAGTTACAATACCTTCCTCGTTTCTTTTTTGAGAGAAATTTCAAGGTATATTTCGGCTTGCAATGGTTTGAACAGTTTCCTTGTTAGGAACAGGTGTAGAAAACTTAAACCTGTTATGTTCATGATTGTGGCGATTGGAAATTATTAGCTCAGATATATATATATATATATATATATATATATATATATATATATATATTTATATGTAAATATTCTCTTTAAAAATTTGCTTACCTGTTATGGTGGCCACTAGATGTCAGGGGAACTACCTCCTGCTACTTCTTGTGTGAATTGAGAATACTACATACGAGTATATAAGAAAAATGTATGTTAGTGTTGGAATACTTGAGTAGCTCAGTTGGTTAGAGCGCTAAACGTACAAAGTTTAAAGACTCGGGTTCAAATCCCAACTCAAGCATTCACTTTTCTTTTCATGTCATATATATATATATATATATATATATATATATATATAGGCCTATATATATATATATATATATATATATGGAGAGGTTAGATTAGTACAGATTGGTTCGGGTTTTAAGACTCAAATACGGCAATCTTATTTTAGGTTTATTGTATTAACCCATCTATATTTTATGGAATGCATGTGATAAAATATACTCTACGGTGATATGTTGTCTGTTATGACGTTCATCAAACAATCACACACATATGACTCATACAGTCATTTATTTTTTATTTTTTTTAATGTCCCAGTTTGTCATTTTGAACACATCTGGCGTAATTGGCGTAATTGTAACCCATTTCTGAGGTTGAGGCGCCTAGAAAGCGGGGTTACGTTGCCCCGATGATATGATGGGTGATTATGATAGTGGTGATTCAGGAGAGTCCCTAATCCTAAATTTAATCTAAGATGAATATGAATGATGATGATTGCGATGACCATATGATGTTCGGGGACCGTTTGGGCCTTAAAGTTTCCTGACATTTGTCTTACAGGTGATAAAAAATCCCGATAAAAACCTCACTCAGAAAACTGTCCCGACCAAGGATCAAACCCGGGCCCGCTGCGTGACAAGGCATCACGCTACCTCGAGACCACAGCGGTGGACTATATCGTCATTTATTTAGGCTCGGAAAAAACCTAATCATGCTAGTCGGCAACAGAGTTTGTACCTTGGACCTCGTGAATATCTAATTATGTAAAAAGGAATGAATTTTTGTTTGATTGTTTGTTTGTTTGTTTATTTGTACTTATTGCGCGGCCATACCGTTGATCCAATTGTGAGAGGCTTTTTGCAAAATGTTCAGGAGATTCTCGGGATGAACGTAGACTATAAGAGAGTTGTGATACTCAACTCCTAAACCCTTAAAAATCGTCCTTTGTAGTGGAAAACATTAAAAGAGGAGATCTTTGGACGCTTAAATGGCTTACGCTGCCAAAACCATAACAAACACACAAAATTAATTTACACAAAATTGAATATCTCAAAAAGTTCTACAAAAAAGTCCGCGACAGCATATGTTTATCTCTTACGGATAACTCACAACAACCATTTTTGTCTTTCATTGATACCAAGAAGATCGAGACAAGTACGTAAATTCCTGTGCAAGCATAGCAGCACATGGCGGGTACTCTTTTACGGATAACTCACAATAACGAATTTTGTCTTTTAGCTCATTTATGCCAAGAAGATCGAGATAAGTAGATTCCCGGACAACACCGGGTAATCAGCACGGGAATATTAAAATAATTACTATACACATTTATAATTCTTTTTCATTTTACTTATTCAACTAATCATAAGAAGTACATTAATGTTTGTCTTTCAGCTCATTTATACCAAGGAGATCGGGATGAGTAGATTCCCGGACAACGCCAGGTATAAACAGCACAGGATATCTAAAAATAATTACGATATAAATTTATTCTTCCGCTTATTTAACTAAACATAAAACACATTAATTTTCGTATTTCAGCTGGTTTATGTCAAGAAGTAGATTCCTGTGCATCGCCGGTTAATCAGCAAGGGGTATCTAAAAAATATAAATGTATAATTATTTTTCCTCTTACTTATTCAACTAAACATAAAAGCACATTAATTTGCATTTATTTAGGCGCAGCAGTGCACGCCGAGTATTGGCTAGTAATATATAAAACAGAGTCGAGTCGAGAAATAAGATAAGAAGAATCACCTATATGTAAAGAGGTCTGTGAACAACAAGCGTATCGGCCGATCACGTCTAACGCAACATCACAGGGGGGATGAACGGAATGGATAAGCTAATTATGGCAGGGGAAAACGGGAGAAACCCGAGAAAAACCTGCCCAAGCTCCGTTTTGTCCACCACGAAATCCACATGGAGTGACCAAGACTCGATCTCGTGATCCCAGCAGAGAGAGTCGAGCATCTGTGTCAACTTCCTCGGTTATAAAGCCTTAATCACTTGACTTTGCGACATTAAACAAATATTATTATTATTATTATTATTATTATTATTATTATTATTATTATTATTATTAATGCATCAACAGAGCTTTTCCGAATCACATTAAATTCGGATTTTGTTCAACTCAAATGACTACTTCCAATTGTTTGATACTGGAGAAGAATAAGAGGGTTTTCTGGAATCCATTATTACAAATGCCTATTCATTTGTACTCACTAGCCAAGGTGATTTTAAAGATTCTACCGATCTTGATTAGGCTCTGTGCCAGATTCCACTAAAACGGCGAGTCAACTTTAAGACTGATACATTATAAAAGATTTGAAGTTGAACCGAGCCAATTTTCTATTCAATTGAAAACCGTGACGCCATATTAGATTATCTAGGCTAAACTTTGTATTATGTATTAAATAACACTTATGAAACTGGGACTGGAAGTCAATATAATAATAATAATAATAATAATAATAATAATAATAATAATAATAATAATAATAATAACAAATAATAATAACAGATAATAATAATTTAAACTGGCAGATTTGCCACAAGGCATTAATTTCCACTCAATTAGTGACCGTAGAATAAACAATTATAAGAAAATACTTATTCAAATTAAACTAAATTAAAATTAATCAAGTCAGTAATATCAGAGATGTGAAAAATCAGAAATCCCAAATTATATTATTAATATTATATGATATAAATTACAAAATAAATATACACTAACTCAAAAACATTAGAGAAACACGTGTTTAAGCCAAAGCCACATATTAAGTATTAAAACAATTTTATTTTTGAGAGTCAGCTATCTTTCTTTGGAAGTATTGTTCTTGTAAAACTAGAGTGAAGATACCTCGTGGAGTTTTCGTTATACTGATTTCGCTTGAATATTACGTTAGTGAAGTTCCAAGAGTTACTGAAACCAAAGTGATGCTCATTGAATTATTATTTAAAAACAAGTTTGAAGAATAATTTGTGGTAAGGAAATTGTTATTTTTTTGTTCCCTGAAGCTAATACAGGGCAATAAGACATCTGAATGAAACATCAGTTGCACGAGTAGTTACATATGATTCGAGATGCGTCCGTAGTCCATTCCTCCATGCCCCCAGGATTCTGTGATGTCTACAGCTTTTGCGGTACTCCTTTAGGCTGTGGAGGCTACATGGAGAGTCATATGGTTCGCAAGTAGGCGGCCCTGGATCATATGCCATAAGAAGAAAACTACCAGCACGTGTGCAAGGATAGATGGTCTTGTCCTGTCATCTTTGCGGCAGCTGACAACATCTACCGCCAGAGATACTCACAAAATTTAATTTATGATACGGACAACTCGTTCGGACGGTGAATTCGTGATCATACTTTAAGGGCCTCATCGTTGAACGCATTAGATACCGTAAAAGGCGTTCTCCGCTGAGAAAAGTATATTATATCACTAAATACAATTATTGCTTACGTCCATCGGAAATCTACTCATTTGCGATAATTAATTGTTTTGAAATTCGTGTAAACTACCTGACGAGGTACTTAAGATCATAACTTCGTAAACTACCTGACGAGGTAACTTAAGATCATAACTTAAGATAGAAACTTATCGTGAGAATCCCGAAGGGAACCGATGGTAACGGATGTAGTTTGAAACCTTGCCGCTTTATCCAAGATGTTGGACCTAGAAGACTTCGATCATGTTTTCGGTATACGCGGAGAAGAGGAATTTGATAGAGTCTACCAAAGAATTCAACTGGAAGAACAGGAGAATCGGCGTAATATTGCGCGACGCAGACGTCGTTGTATACGGTATTATTTGCGGGACGCAAGCGTAAATGCGTTCCTCTATTGCAGACGAAAATAACGGAAGTGGTTTTATCGCTGAGAATTCTGGGTAATTTCTTGCCAATATTACGAAAACGACGACTTTCATGCATGACCAGTTTGTGGGTAGCTAATTCGATCTTTGCACTTGCTCACGGTGAGTCAGCTCACCAGTGATTGGAAGTAATTTGAGTAGAGACTAATGTATTTGCATACGACCCTATAGACTGAGAAATGCAAGGTTAAGGCAAAGAATCCCTTTTAAAGCCCCTCATTTAACACGCCAGCATAAAGAAGCCCGCTGCGATTTGCTCAGAATTATGTCAACTGGTAGCTCCGCCAATGAAAGGTTGTTCTATTCACGGACGAATCAAGATTTCGTTTAACGGGTTCTGTTGGTCATACACTTATATGGTGAACGTTTTGATCCAGCCAAATCTATTGAACATGACAGGTTTTGAGGTGGTTCGGTTATGGTTTGGACTGGTATTACTATTGTGTCTCGGACAAATATTGTCCCAAAGCGCATATATGATAATGCTTACATTAATGGCATTATCCTTCAACATGTCGTATCCTTTGCTTATGGCGTGGACCATAATTTTCTTCTAATGCAAGATAATGCTAGATGTCATACCAGAGATGTCCTGCATGAATCCAAATTCGGGTGATTGGCTGGCCTGCATGCAGTCAGATCCAGCATATGTGGGATAAGCTGGAGAAACTTGTTCGTAAAAGCGTTCTTACTCAGTAGCTGTCTGTGAGTTATCAATAATATTTTTGATTATTAGTCCTAATATAATTAGAATTTTAATTGGTTGAGATGGATTGGGGCTAGTTTCATACTGTTTAGTGATTTATTATCAGAATGTAAAATCTTATAATGCTGGAACGCTAACTGCTTTATCTAACCGTATTGGATATAGTAATACAAGCAAATATGGCAATGCCACATTAGTATTTTTGTCTCTTTCTCTACTCTCTCTCTCTCTCTCTCTCTCTCTCTCTCTCTCTCTCTCTCTCTCTTTATAATGTTCTTGGCACTCAGCGTCGGTGGTTCAAGTCTCGGTTTTACTTGAAACTGTCAGACTATAGAATACTTGTATACAAAGAGAGATGTAGGATGAGTGTATTTTTAAGCGTCTATGTAGTATAAGATTGTTGTATGAGGGGTGATGATGAAGGTGAAACCCGGTGCAGGCAAGTAGTCTACTCCTACCGGAAAGCACCAAGGGGACCGCCAAGCTTAACATTCCCATCCGATGGACGAATTACTATCACCAATACCACCTGCCTTCTAAACTTTTGCACTATGGAGGGGGCTAGAATTTAATACAGGCAACTGGTCCACAATCTAGCGATTAGAAATTGTGTACCACCATCCGTTCTAGCCCCGAGTTTGAAAGTTTTGCAATTAAAATTTGCAACCTCGCCGGGTTATCGAGCTCATACACAATACAAAATCTGAGTAAGCTCGGCGGATTGGCTTTGAGAATGAAGTGTTTAGGCAAATATTTTGAACCAAAGAGAGACAAACAGATAACTAAAATAAAACAAATATACGTAGGGCCTAATGTTTAGGGTATGCTATTTATGGGAACCCATATTAGGTCTCCTATATTGCGATTTGGAGGATATTAGCCACGGATGGGGGTTGAAAGAAGGGCATAGAAACTTCTTGTACGGAAACCAGAGAGATGACAGTTTGCGCGGCCAGGAACTACATTGTTTAGACTAGTGAATTAGGCTTATATTTAAGCTTAATATGATAAATGAAGCATAGTTTAGGTTTCTAATTCCAATGAGTGCTCAGTCTAAATCAAATATCGCATATCATTTAGGTTACATCGTATTTTAGGGAGATCTTCAATTAAAATTCCTTCTTTGAGATTTAATTTTGCTTCTCCACATTTCTCGCTAAGAATTTATAAGTTCCCTTTCCGTGCTCGACTTTTCCAATGTTCATCTTTTTTGAAGATTCATATACGACTTTGATCGTTTCTATCTTTGTAAGTTCCTACCTTCACCAACTTCTAACTAACTAACTCACTGGCGTTATCATGGCCGCGCGGACGTAAGCTCTCCATACATCCCTATCCATACATACCTATCCATACATCCCTATCATTTTCCAATCATTTACTGTATAATCTACTTCCCTCAAATCATAATTAATGTTATTTTCCTACCACATTCTTGGTCTACCAACTGGGCGTTTTCCCTCTGGTTTTCCTACAAGAAGCTTCCATTCACCATTCGTGCCATATGTCCTGCCCACCGCAGTCTACGATACTTAACTGTTCTTATTATATCTGGCTTCTTATAAAGACCATGTAATTCACTGTTATGCAGTTTTCTCAATTCACCTGTCTGCTCATCTTTCTTTGGTACATTTTTTTTTCCTAAGAACTTTATTCTCAAATACTCGTAATCTCCTTTCCTCCCTTAAAGTAAGAGTCCATGTTTAGCATCCATACAATATAACTGGTAGAATAATAGTTTTATATGTTCTCAGTGTAACGTTTTTTTGAAAGGAGCTGGGACGTCAAGAGTCCCTGTAATACATAATAGCACGCATTTCCAGAATTGAGCCTATGCTTAATTTCTTTGTGCATCTCATACCTACTTGTGATTATTGTTCCTAGGTATTTGAATTCAGCCACTTCTTCAAAATTTCCCTCATTTGTCATTAGCTGTCCATTTCCATTATATAATGTGTGTGACCATATATTTTGTTTTATTGACATGTACTTCCAGTCCCAGGTTCTTAGTGTTACTCAATAGCCCTTAGTATCTCCTCGTTATCGCCTAATAGTACTACATCATCAGCATAAACTAACAGCTTATTAATACCATTGAGTTATACGCCTTCTTCATCCTCTAAAGATTTGATGGCATGCTCTAGTACAAAATTTAATAGCAGAGGAGATGGTCCTTTCGCCAACTTCTGTAAAATAAAAATTGTATGTTTCGCATCCATACAATATAACTGGTAGAATAATAGTTTTATATGTTCTCAGTGTAACGTTTTTTGAAAGGAGCTGGGACGTCAAGAGTCCCTGTAATGCATAATAGCACGCATTTCCAGAATTGAGCCTATGCTTAATTTCTTTGTGCATCTCATATCTACTTGTGATTATTGTTCCTAGGTATTTGAATTCAGCCACTTCTTCAAAATTTCCCTCATTTGTCATTAGCTGTCCATTTCCATTATATAATGTGTGTGACCATATATTTTGTTTTATTGACATGTACTTCCAGTCCCAGGTTCTTAGTGTTACTCAATAGCGTGTACGTATTGGCCCTTAGTATCTCCTCGTTATCGCCTAATAGTACTACATCATCAGCATAAACTAACAGCTAATTAATACCATTGAGTTATACGCCTTCTTCATCCTCTAAAGATTTGATGGCATGCTCTAGTACAAAATTTAATAGCAGAGGAGATAGTCCTTTCGCTAACTTCTGTAAAATAAAAATTGTACATTGACTTAGCTTCATATTAACGGTAAAGGTAAAGTGGTTCCGCTGCAAGCCTTGAGGTGGTGGGGTTAAGGCTCCCACTTTTTTAGACAATCGGAACAAAACGTCAGCCGATTTGTCAGCCCTGTGTGACAGCCGCCTTTAGCCCAAAACGTAAACCTGGTACTCATTTTCAGTTCGAGACTGAGTCAACCCCAAGACCATGGTGTTCCAGAAGGTTTAGACCACTTAAAAATCCTGACCACATCGGAACCCTCGACTTGTAGCATATCGACTTAACCAACTACGCTACGGTGTGCTCCTAACTTTATTTTAACTTTATAACTTGTTAGATATTAAGAACATACATAATTAAAGAACATACTTTCTGAAGAAGGAATTATAAATCGTGGTGTGAGACAAGGCTGCCTCCAATCCCCAACACTCTTTGCGATTTATATCAACGAAGTAATATGTTGCTGGAACAAGAAATATACATTTGGAATAAGAATATCAGAAAATACAAAATTAAACACCCTATTGTTTGCAGATGACCAAATAATAATAGCAATTTCAGAAGATAATGTGCAGAAAGGTCTATATGAACTTAACAAAATTACAGAAGAATATGGATTGAAAATATCTAGAGAGAAAACAAACATTATGGCATTTCAAGGTGTAGATCCTGTCTGAAGTAAAATTGTACTTGACAATAAAATTTTGGAGCAGGTGAATAATTTTACATATTTAGGATGTAATATCTCATATGAAGAAGAAAAGGATGCAAATGCAAAAATATCTAAATTTTTAGGAATTTTAGGATTAATAAATTCTATCTTCAAGCCACAGTTAGGCCAAAAACATTCACACTGGCTCTTCCAACTCTTTTTTTTTATGGTAGCAAGGTATGGACATTGAAACAGAAGGACATACAAATACTTATATCTGCTGAAATGAGATACCTTCGGAGGACTGCAGGATTCACACTACTAGATTACAAAAAAAAAAAAAAAAAAAAAAAAAAGATCACTTAGAAGAATTACACATGGAACGTTTAGAGAACAAAATTTCTGATTATAAGTCAAGATGGATGCAACATGTTCATCGAATGGAAGATCACAGGATACCCAAACAAATGTTACCTGCAGGAAGAAGAAGACCAGGACGTCCACTCAAAAGACTTCTGGATGGTGTTTCTCTTGAGGCCGAAACAGGTCAACAAATGGCCTAAATTCTTGAATGATGATGACATTTTACAGCATTACTCTTTGTTGATATCGGCCTCGTGGTCAAGTGGTTATATTCTTTGCTTCTGGTCCCAAGGGTTGCGGTTTCAAATCCGGCGGAGATCGATGAATTTTTAGGATGGCAAAATCTAAGCGACGAGACCTGCGGGAGGATCCCGAGTCTCAAGATTTTCGGGCTCATAAAAGAAAATCAAACCGACATATTCCCTCGGAACAAAATTTAATCGGTCTTCACCATCCAACTAATACATTATATTCCTATTAGATGTCTCCTTGAGCCGATGTATTAACCACACGCCACTCAGTGACATCTATAGGGAAGTAAGCGTAACTAAATTAATATCTTTAGTCCCGCGTCGTATACGAGTGGGGCAAGATTCATTGACGCAGAGCTACGGGACTTAAGCTGGTTCGAGTCTAGATGGGGGAAGAAATTTTCTCATGGAATTTCGGTCAGAATGGACCGGTATTCACCCAACATTGTGAGGTATTTGTTTAGCTACAATAATGTTGGGAAAGCCAGATATAATTGCTGGGAAACCGAACATGCTGACCAAATGTCACCCTAACGCTGGCAGGATAATTGTCTACCTCTGTGATTGACACATATGGATGTGAGGCCAGCAGCCCGCTGGTTGGCCAAGGGTCTTTTAGGCCTGTTTAAGAAATCATCACTAGGGGAGCATCCATGTTCCGAGCGGGACGAACGGGGAGCAAGCATCACTCTTTGCTTATGATGAGATTGTTATAGGGAAAACAGGAGGCACTCCTTAAGCCATGTTGCTCATAAATACAACACGGTTATTTTCACAAATAAAACTAAGATAATGGCATTTCAAAGACTACAACCCCAGTAGAGCTAAAATTGTAATAAATGGAAAAGTCACTGATCAAATAAATTAATTCAAATATCTAAGATATAATTTAGGATGTATAAAATCTGAAGACGTCAAAATAAAATGAAATAGTTATAAACAGTTTTGTGGAACTTTACAAAGAACACTAAGGGTCAGTTTCACCAACAGAGGTAGCTGTATTACGTCAGTTTTCCCCATGTAGGCTATAATGCATAGCTTAAACAGCCGTAATACAGTTACCTCTCTTGGTGAAACCGACCCTAAACCACGAACAATCACTAGTAAAACTTTCTAAAGTACAGTAAATGGATTGACACTGCCATTGTATGTAAGTGAATGTTCAACCTTAACATCAGATCAGTTAAGACAAATCGAATCGTCAGAAATGATAATTCTCTGATTTTTATCAGGTTATAAATGACTAGATCACAAAAGGAAAATCGATATTAGAGACGAATTAAATATGGAATATGTTACATCTCATCATCAGCTTAGAATTCTTAGGTGAGCACTTTTTCTTTGTAGGAGAAATTAGAGCTCTCTGAAAGAAACAAATGAGTGAGATGACGTATGAAATTGAGAATGAGGGTAATTTGCTACCACCTTTTCTTCAATTTTTGCCCCTCTCTGCGCATAATCCCTCTTTTCCTTTTTTTAAGGGGTCCTCATCTAGGGGATATGTGGATGGCGACCACAAGGTGCCCAAGCTGAGCAAAACATTTCTTCCACTTACTTGTGTTTTGCACTCTTTTAACTTTACTATCTAACCTCTCTTGGTTAACTCTTGTTTTTTTCAACTCTGACGCTATTAGGGCATCCGAGGGCTAGGGAGTCTTTCCTTTCTTCCATTTCTTCTTTCCTTTATTTTCTTTTCTTCTCCAGAAAAGCCTGACCAGAGGCTATAAGATGGCAGCCCCATCACTGGTCTTGCCTTCCTTTGGCCAGCAACCAATCGAAGGGACTATTATTATGCTTTCAAGTCTTACACGAGAATTTCCCGGAAGGATCAAAACGCTGGAGGGAAAATTTTCTATAGGATCGTAACAGGCCTTGGCCTAATACTTGGAAGGAAGAAGAAGAAGAAGATAATTTTTGTACTATTTTTAAATATTTTTATGCAGCGAATTTTGTTATATACAAGTTGTTACATTTATCTTAACCATTCGAAATATCTTGTACGTATTTACAAAATGAAAAATTGTTTTATATAAAAGTTGTCCAACTATGAAGGGAAATAACTGATGGATAGTGACCTTTGTAGCGTTTTTTATTAACAATACACGAATGCTAATTTTGTTTTCTTCAATGGCACTATGTATTTTTCGTCACTGAGTTAATTAAACACTTTAAGACCTATTAAATAAACCAGTACCTTTGTAATAAATAGAAGCTAATTAATGGAAACGTGGATTGGTCGTGAAGTAGCAGTTAATTGACCAACTCGGTCTCCTGATCTTACCATATTGTACTTTTTTTCTCAGAGATGTTAATAAATGTATTGTCTATTGTGATATTCCGACATTTCCACAGAATATACTGGACCGTATTGTGAGTGTTTGTAATTTCATTTAGACGGCCACAGAGTGTAAATCAATCTCCTTATTCTTCTTCTTCTTCTTCTGTCTCAACGCATGAAAGCTTGCAGCTTGTTGCGTGTTCATTCACTACAGGTCCGGGGTATGGTGATATCCTTCCATCGTAGTTGTGGTCGTCCTAAAGGCCTTTTCTGCTGAGGTGTCCAGTCACGTACTTTCTTCACTAGTCTACTGTTCTCCATTCTATCTATGTGATCGCTCCGGTTTTAGTCTTCTATCATTTATCCAGAGGTTTATAGGTTCAATTTCACATTCTTCTCTAATAACAGAGCTGCGAATTTTCTCTCTCAGCGAATTTCCTACGATTTTCTTTAAAAATCTCCTTATTCTCCTCATTCATTCGACAATTTTACGCGTGTGTCACTGAAAATGGTCACCAGTTTGAGCACTTAATGTAAATGTTCTACTATTCATAATTGATATGGGTAGAACTGTAATACGGCAGAAATAATCCCACTTTATGTTTCCATGAACAATGTTCTATGTATTGTGATACTCTTTGAACAGGCCTTGGAGTGCTTAATCAACGTATCGAAGAAAAACAACACATAGTGCCATTAAAGAAAACAAAGTTAGTATTCGTATCTTGTTAATAAATAACGTTACAAATTTCACTAACCGTCAGTATTATTTCCCCCTCGTAGTTGATTTTTTTTTGTATAAAACAGTTTTTCATTTTGTACTTACGCACAAAATTATTTCGGATGTTCAAGATAAATGGGACACTCTGTATATAATTATCATTTATCAATTTGAGTCTAGCTTTATCCGCCTAGTAACAGCCAACCATCATTTCTATTCTGAGCCTTGACCTCGATCTCCTGACCTCAAGAGTTCGCAAATCCGACTCCACATTGTCTATCCATATTAATTTTAGCCTTATGTCTACCTTCGGGTTTTAATAGTATATTACGATTCGAGCTTTGGAACTGGTTTTTACAGAAGCGAGGGAAATGTTTAAAAACCACGCTTTCCGAGATTCTGTAAAACACTTCACAAATGTGCGTTGTAATTATGGTGTTTTCAAAATAATAAATAATAGTAAAATAATAACTTCTTTATTGGAAATATTTGCGTTCATTATACACAACTGACTAACGTTAACAGAGTGGGCAATGTTTATTAGTTGAAATTACAGGAGGCCGTGACACCAATCTAGTCAGAAAATGACGGCAAGTACGTATTTATTATTTTATATTGTTTCAAATAAAGTTCAGTTCATTTAGAATACAGTGATTTGTTTTGTATAATGTATATTAACACTACCTTTTGGATATTTTATATATATACATTGTACGTAATATACATAAATGTTACTTCCCACACGAGGTTTGTAATATGTAATATTACAGTATATTTATTTTATTACAGTATAGTTATTTAGGTTAGCAAACCCGAAATGTAGGAAGTTGAACTTTCAATCATGGTCGCCATTGCTGTAAGTACGAAAAAACGCACTATCGCGCAAAAATTGATATTTAATTTTGGAGCGCGATCATCCTCCATTTTGACTATATGTCACAACTATTTCAATCTTCGTGCCTTGATCTCTGCTATAATACCGGGGAGTTATATTGATATTCCAACTAAAAAAAACGATGTAATTAAACAAAATATGAATGTTCAATTGTGGATTTATTAAAATAAATAAATGGTATGGTCATATAAAAAGAATGACAGAAGAGAGATTTTCAAGAAAAATAATAGATCTGGTACCACCTGGTAGAAAAAGAAGTGGACGCTAAAAATAACGTCGATTGATGCTGTTTTAAGCAGCGTGAGGAGAAAACTCGAGGAGGCATTTGTGATTGGAAAGACATGTGGAGGAGAATGACAGTAGACTAATACTTAGCGCAGGAAGATGCTGTGAAACCATTGTAAAACCTGCCAAATAAATTTATATATACATTTTCATCATGGTCGCATTCAGTGTCTATTAACAAGGGAATTGTCAACCATTGCATGCCGAAACCTACCTTGAAATTTCTCACAGAGAAGCAATGTGATGTACCAAGACCGTGTCCGAAAAAAAATCTGTATTTTTAACTACAAGGAATAAAAATTTAAGTCAAATCCAGAAATGACAACACACTCTAAGGAGCAGATGGACTCCCTGCTTGAGTAAAATTGGAGTGGAGTGAGGAGGGACGCGGCGCGGAGGAAGATAGTGAGGGTTATCCAATTTACCAATTCAGTAGTTTTATTACTTCCCTATAGTTTAAATGATAGGTTTGGCGCTGGATTTTAGTGCCTTGGAGTTAAATACTGCAGATTTTTTGACACTGTCTTAGTTCCAATACAAGGCTGCGCCGCGATCCTACCCTTTTAAACAATGAGTTTGAAAGTTTTGAGTGACTATCTCAACAATCCTTTGCCCGGGCCCATAGAAGACAAAGATTAATCCACCTTTCCTTTGTAAATGACTTAATGTGTAGTACTGAATTCTAAACAGTGTTTTAATCGTGGAATTAAGAAGGAAAAAGGGGATTAACTTAGCTTGAGAAAGCTTTAGAATATGTATCAATATGAAACAGGAAATATCATGACTAGCCACACAATTAGTAAACACACGTTAAATAAAAATAACTATTAATGAAAATCATTAGGTCACTGAAATACAAATGATTTAACAAAATTTATCTTCTTGACCATTACAAATTTGAAAGAAAAGATAAGAATGAATTAATATAAATTAACAAACTCGGTCATCAATAATTCGAAAAAACAATAATAATAATCCATCCATAGTAATTCTGCCCGAAGGCAGGTCCTTCACTGCAATCATAGCATTATTCATGTCATGCTTGCAGCTTTACTAGGGAATTGTAGGTGTGGTAGCTTCCCGTTGCTTTCCACACCGGTGAAAGATGATGATGGTGATGGTGATGATAGTGATAAGGATAATGATGATGATGGCCATATGATTTCGGGGACCGTTTGGGCCTCAAAGTTTTCCTGACATTTGTCTTACAGGCGAGGAAAAACCCCGATAAAAACCTCACCCAGAAAAACTGCCCCGACCGGGGATCGAACCCGGGCCCGCTGCGTGACAAGGCAGCACGCTACCTCGAGACCACAGCGGTGGACTTAATAATAATAATAATAATAATAATAATAATAATAATAATAATAATAATATTCAAGCATACATACATTCACTCTCCAGTCCAACCGAGGGCTAGGGTCCACAGTCCGGTTGCCCTACCCTGGCTTGTGGGACTGATGAAACCAAACAGCTCCCTCAAGTTAGAGTCGAACTGATCTCCACGATTCCAAAGATGATGATGACCTGATACTAGCTTGCACAGCTTATTTGAGTCTTTCGATAACGAGGGGAGTTGCGCAGTCACACGCAGCGCAGAAGGGAAGAAGTGGGGTACGTATGAAAGAAGACAACGAAGACAGGAATTTGGCACTGTTCTATAACATCACTGTAGAGGGAAGACACGATGCCATAGTTGTTACGTACGGAAAAAGTGATTTCGGTACAAGGCATAAAAAAATTAATCAAATAATTAGGAACTAACTGCGGTATGCTCATAGTCTCATTGAACCAAATACCAATGCAAGTGATATGTGGAGACGTATTACCGGTATATCAATGGGTCTACGGCAGCCGACAACCAAAGGAGAGAGTATCAACATGCCACTGGACGATCTAAACCAACATTTCACATCGTACGCTTCACTTAACATAAACGCTACGACTAAACAACAAACTATAGAGGAACTCCTATCCTCACTCCTTCCCGAGAAAAATTCTTCTGTTCCTATATAATGCCAATCGACGTTAAACCATCACTGGACCGCATTAGAACTAAGACACAAGGCATAGACGATATAAGTATCGATTTTTTAAAGAAAATACTCCATGTCATACTTCCAACTATGACTCGTATATTCAATGCCTCAGTCATGACTTCAACTTACCCTGAACTTTGAAAAAAAATTATATTCAGACCAATCCGTAAAATTAAATTACGACATTAGACCTATCAGCATCCTCCCCGCCCTATCTATTGCCTTGAAGCGCATTGTTCATGGACAATTAACCTTAACACACATGACATACTCGACCATGCCAATCAGGTTTTAGAACTGACCATATTACAACAACCGTTCTTCTCGAAGTTACCCAAGATGCGCGGGAAGCAATGAACAATGACCACATTACAATATTAACACTCTTGGACTTCAGTAAAGCTTTCGGCATTGTTAACACTGACATACTAATAGTAAAATTACGCGCTCTGAATCTTTCGGGCAATGCTGTTAACTGGCTTGGAACCTACTTTCATGATCGGCGGCAATGTGTATCTAATGCAGAAAATTCCTCGTCCCAACTATCTCTGAAGGGTTCTATATGAGGACAACTACTGTTCTCTCATTATATTAACGACATATCCACTAGTCTTTATTTATTGTCGACATCACCCATACGCTGACGATTTGCAAATTTACATTCACTCCCATCCCGACGATGTACATGACACACTAGACAAACTAAATAGTGACCTAGTCTCAATTTCCCAATGGCTGACGAAACATGGACTTAATCTTAATGCTGACAAGGCACAGTGCATAATTATAGGACATCGACGAATCCAAAGCAATAAAATTTACGAAAATATTCCTATCATTCTCCTAAATGACAAAAACATCCCCTACACCTCAGTAGTAAAAAATCTGGGTATCTGCATGGACTTACACCTAGACTAGAAAATCCAGGTGAATAATACCTGCAAGAAAGTGTTCTCAATTCTTCCGATTGAGGGTCTTTCCACTTTTCAGCGGTTGCCCTTTTACCAGCCGGCTGCTGGCCCTTCACATCCACATGTGTCAATCACAGAGGTAGATGATCAACAGCCAGTGTAGGGGTGACATGTGGTTAGCATGTCGAGTCCCCCAGCCGTTATAGCTGGTTCCTCAACCTGGAGCCGCTACTTATTGTAGCTACCCAATTGCCTCACGATGCTGGGTGGGCACCGGTCCCATACTGGCCGAAATACCATGAGAAAATATCTTCCCCCATGGAGACTCGAACCAGCGCAAGTCCCGTAGCTCTGCGCCAAGGCTTCCTACCTTAACCGCTCCCTAAATAGTTTTAAAAACTTCCTTCCCATAAAATTAAAACATATACTTGTACAAACTCTTGTAATGCCACACTTCGATTACTGCGACATATTACTGACTAATCTGACAACTGATCTATCTGACAGACTACAGCGTGCTCATAATGCGTGCATTTATTTGTATTCAATCTCCGTCGTTATGACCACGTGTCTCCATCATTTCAGGCCTTATCATGGCTACTTCTACAATTGCAGAAGATCTTTACAGTCACATGCTTTACTATTCCAAATTCTGCATACATATTTACAAATAATATTTATCAACGCGTTTTCAAAATTCATCGGCTCATCACAATTTAGGAACAAGATCACAAGACTATTCTTTACTTTTGATACCACAGCACAGGGCATGTCTATACTCTGAAATTTGAACAATATCTATGACTAGGGCATGAAATTCACTTCCCAGTCATGCCAAGGACTGTCAATTACTATCATTATTTAAATTCAAATTAACTAAACTCTTAAGTTCGATACAATGAAAACATTAACTGCATAACAACTGTATTTAACATTTTGTAAATATTCATCTACAAAGCTTGACTTACTTAATTTTATTTTATATTATTTTAATTGTATTATATTCCATGTTTTGTTAGTATTAGCTAGTATTAGATCACATCACCATTGTCTTTTGTTTAGTCTGTATTTTAAAATTATAATAAATATGTAATTTTTGTATAATTTTGCTATTCGCTGGTTGAGTGTAAGAGAAGGCCTAATGGCCTTAATTCTACCAGCTAAAATAAAGCATTGTTATTATTATTATTATTATTATTATTATTAGTAGTAGTAGTAGTAGTAGTAGTAGTAGTACATCAAAACGCTTCTCTTGGAGAAATTTCAAAGTAGGTATCGGCTTGCAATGGTTGACATTTCTTTTGTTAATGGGGTCGATGAAGATATGTCATTTTTTAAATATTTTGATAAGAACAACCTCAATATCTATATTTCTTCGGAATTCTCTAAAAGGAATACAAGCGACGTTTGAAAATATTGGGGTTAGAAATTACTTTGAGACCGAACGGGTCAGAAAGCCTAAACCTTGAAGTTGATGATAATGGTTAACTTCATATTTGTGATGGTATATTAATTAAATATCGTTTTTTTTCCCTCCAGTAAGGCAGAAAATGAAACGTCTAGTGGCGCATGACGAGGCGCCAGTCGCTAGTAAAACTGGAGCACAACCTCCACACGGCGTCGCGTCACCACACACACACATTAACCCAACTTATTTCATGGTTTTGGCAACAGGACCATTTAATTTGTCCCATTCTCTTCATATGAAAGTCATCTTGTTTCTTTAACAAGGGAATCTTCACAGACTTAAAGAGATATATAGCCTGTTTCATTAACACATGTTAAAACTACACAAATATCTTGCTTGTTTAACAATATGCTAACATTTTAACAACACGTTTAACGCAAGATAAAGAGTGGGCTTTAGCACCCTGCCTAAACTAACTCACTAGATCATTCTTAGAATTCTCTTTAATTTAATATGTTGCAGAGACCGAGCAAATTGACTCAAGCTGTTTCGTTTGGATCTCATATTCGGTAGATTCCGGGTTTAAACCTCAGTGCCGACCAACCTCACAAAGACTTTTCCTGATTTTCCTCAATCGTTAAGATTAAATCTGGATTGAAATTTCAATACCGGGATCCTCTTCATCAATTCAACATTTCATCGTATCATTACAAAAATAAAATATAACGCTATGTGACATTAAATGTTAAAAGCGTCTGTAAATATAAAAAAAGGGAACATAAACGTATTAGAAATCACGCTAAATAAAAACAATTACAATAACAAATACAGTTCTCTCGCCGTAACAACATTTAGAACATGGAATTTTCGGATTGACTCGTTAATTTCCGCCGATATTCGTGTATCGCTGGTTCATCTACCAGCGAGAAGAGACATGAAAATAAGCTGTTTTCTCTTCGACCCTTGTAACGTTTCCAAGCCATCAAAATTGTTTTCAGGGGGTTCAAACAGAAAAAATGAACCTCTATGTTTCTAACTTGAGATTTCAGCCACAGAAATAAATAGCTGATCAAACTGCCTGAGTATTCAAGAAACTTGACAAATAAAGTAAAAATACACTATTTATTAAGTAATCAATTGATTTGGCGTTAACTTAATGAAAATCCACGATGAATTTAATAAATAGAAGTATCACAGTTTTATATGATTTTCATAAATATTCATTTTATTAAACATTCGTAATAGCTGTTTCAATACACTGTACCTTCATCGGATGAATCTCATAAATACATTTTTTTTATTTATGAGTACAGTCTACAGTAATTCAGACATTCGTCTAGTGAAATTAAAGTATATTGAAACAACTGTTACGAAAACTTTAAAAAAAGTAAATATTTATGAAAATAATATAAACTGTCATCGTTATTCATTATTGCACTATTTATTATTATAATTATTCACTGTCTTGAATTAACTATTGGCCATATAGGACGCGCTGTCACTGTTTATAACACAATGTTTAAAATAATGCATATCGATGAAACGGAATTTTTGTTAAATTATGTGTTAAACAATGTAACCAATTCGTTAAACCTTAACAACCTTTGATAAAACCGAGCCCTAGTGTCAATGCCCTAGCGCGAAGCAAAAATCGTAGGTGACATATTGATGGTTTAGTTTCCTTTTGAGCGTGTCCTGAGTTTTAAAAAAATTATTAATTTTAGCGTGCTCCGAAAAATGAAGATATTGAGGTTTTTCTAATAAAATATTTTTGAAAAAAGTATTAAATTTCTTAATCGATCGTATATAGTAAAAATGAAATAGTGATCCGACTACAGGTGTTTAGAGTCACTTGGAATAATGGGAAGTTAAGGCTCCCACCTTTTTAGACATGGACACCAGATGTCAACCAGGTTGCCAGCCTTGCATGACGACCGTATTTATCATAAGTAATGCCACGGGTGATTTCCAATTTATCTAGAGAATTTGGAAATCAAGAGTGGCATTTGTTAGGACTATTTAACGAATAAAACTAAGCTGTTTACTGTTTGGAACCGGTGATAATTTCTCTTAGAGGTTGAGTCGAGACCAGAGGGTTTAGGCTATTTAAATATCCTTACCCCACCAGGAGTCAAACCCTCGACCTTCAGGCTTGTAGCGTATTGATTTAACAAACTACGCGACGCAATGGTGTGTTTCCGATATCAGCAATCATAAATAAATAAATAAGTAAATAACTGTATATATATATATATATATATATATATATATATATATAATGTGTGTGTAATTGTGTGTTTTCTTTAACGTTCTAGCAGTCATTTTTTTTTTCGTTCCCAAACTCTGCATACATCCATACATACATACATACATGCATATATTATGATTAGTTTTGTTTTTTTTCTTTTGTTAATGGAAAAATAATGCACGTACGGCCAAGCAGGCCCGTGCGCAATGTAAATACATATGTATCTCCTTTCTTTTGAAAAAAGGCAATAAATTCCATTCATTCATTCATTCATACGTACATGCATACATACATACATATATGCATAGTGTTCTACCCAAGAGCAGGTCTTTTATTGCAAACCTAGCTTTCTCCACTCTTTCCTTCGCTCAGCCTTCCTTTTTCTATCGGCATACAAACCATTTATTTTAATATTGTCTATCATCTGATGTCTTTTTCTGCCTCTAACCTTCTTTTCATTGACCATTTGTTTTCTAGGGCATCCGTCAGCAGACAGTTTCTTCTTATCCAATGGCTAATACAATTTATGTTTCTCTTCTTTATGAGTCCCAGCATTATTCTTCCTTCACCCACTCTGTCTAGCACATATTTATTTTTTATTTTGTCTGTCTATTTTATACGCTCCATCCTTCTCCATATCTACACCTCAAAAGCATTCTGTCGCTTTTCCTCATTCCGTCGTAATGTCCAAGCATATTTAGCAAAAATTAAAACAAGCAAAGTCGAGTTCGTTAATCGTCAAAATCAGTATATAAGGAGTAGGACTTCACCTGAGAAGAACATTTGAAAATCGCTCTAGCGGTCACAATTTTCGATTTTTTTTTTCGACAAATCTAGTACCGGTATATGTTATTGAAACAAAACGAAGGTGCCGTATTCGACAAAAGCCAGCGATACCCGACTATTGGAAATTAGGAGTTTATCTGAAACCCGAAGTTTAAAAAATTGCTCTATCAGCTGCCACGTTTGCTTTATTGTAATGTAAGTACATATCATGCAAATTATTTAACAAAAGAGAGATAAAATAGTATACAGTAAAGGATGAGATGGGAATTAATTATCATTTCCTATATAAAATTAAAATTAATTTCATATTCGATTATAAATTCAACTTTCTAAGGAGTTCACTTAGTTTACACAATTCCTGCGTGACGAATTTGTTATTAATTTCTTCCTAATAGGCCTATACGTGTATTTGCTTATGAAAAGGGTCAAACTTTCCAGATATAAAATTAATGGTATTTTTATAATCCTTAATATGTATTTTCGATAATAAAAATTAAAAGGGCTGGTTACATGTCATTTTAAAGGTTCAGAAGTATCAAGAACTTTAATCCATATAAAAACTAAATGTAACAGTACAGCCCTTTAAAAATCCACTATCTACAAATGTAAATAATTATTAATCTACTGGGAAGTTACGATGATGACAATTTTTTTTTCACATTGTCTGATGATTTTGTTCAATAACTACTACATGTACCTAACTCATTGACACTATTGAAACCGGAGGTTCATGGCCGAGGATCATGATAATATTTATTATACGTAGGCTATTAGTAGTAGTTCCTGTTTATTCTTCTAGTTATAGCCTACTATATGGATGCGAAACATGGAGAGTAGATTACTAGTATTGGAGAATAAAGTTCTTAGGAAAATATCTGGACCAAAGAGAGATGAACAGAGATGCTAATGGAGAAGACTACTTAACAGTGAGCTACATTGTCTTTATTGGAAGCCAGATGTAATAAGAACAGTTCAGTATCGTAGACTGCGATCGGCAGTCGAATTGGGAATGATGAAAGAAGTGCATGGAAGCTTCTTGTAAGAAAACCAGAGGATAAATGCCCAGTTGGTAGACAAAGAATGAGTTGGGAGAATAACATTATCCATGATTTAAGGGAAGTAGAGATGATTAAAAAACATTAGCTCAAGATAGGGATGTATGAAGAGCTTATGTCCGCGCGGCCATGAATCTACGGATTCGATAGTGCCGATGAGTTAGTTATCGGTAGTTAGTAGTTCCTGTCATTCCTCTTGGAAGCATAGGACTTTTGTGGAAGCCGCCATCGGACTCGGGTTTTTTTTCTCCAAATTCCTGACTCATGTTTGATGTCAAATATCGTCATCTTAGTGCCCTGCCGGTTTGCTTTCATATTTGTTGATTTAATAATATGCTTTCTAAGAAGTGCGGGTTATTACTCCACAGCAACTGATTCCGGTGTTGGGGTTGTCGATTAGGCAGCCGGACAGGCTTCCTCAATTGCTGAGGCGGAGTTTGGACATTTCCTTCCGAACTCAGTAGTTATGGTTTTCCTGCCAATACTCTGATGGCTGCTTGCAGTGGACATCCACAGTGCGATGGGGTCGCCACATCCCTATGCCGCATGTGGATTTTAATGAATTAGGCCTAATTTATTTTTTTGTATACACCATGCCACAAGATTCTTCTCTGAATACAAAATAGTGTATTTGTGTCAAAATTGAGATGGGTCACACTCCTACTTGAAGTTTATCCTGCCAATCATGTGTTGGAACAATAACTGTTCCTGTAACATTATGGATGAGTTAAAATTAACATAAAAATGTTATAGGCAAATGTGGCTATGATAGAGATGATTCTTTCTAGTGCAATTATAAGGAAAAGCATACTTTTTTAATTTCGGTTAGGCAGGTCCTTCACTGCAATCATAGCATTTTCATGCAATGCTTGCAGCTTTACTAGGGAATTGTGTAGGTGTGGTAGCTTCCCGTTGCTTTCCACACCGGTGAAGGATGATGATGATAATGGTAAGGATGATGGCCATATGATTTCGGAGACCGTTTGGGCCTTAAAGTTTTCCTGACATTTGTCTTACAGGTGAGGAAAAACCCCGATAAAAACCTCACCCAGAAAAACTGCCCGACCGGGGATCGAACCCGGGCCCGCTGCGTGACAAGGCAGCACGCTACCTCGAGACCACAGCGGTGGACTATATATATATATGTATATATATATTTTTAATCGCTGTGATAAAAAATGAAATATTATGCACAGCTAATTACAGTATATATTTTCTTCCTCTTGTTTAAATTAAGATATCAAGAGATCCAGTTAAGCCAGGACTTTTTATATTTATACATATGATTGTTTTAAGTATGGATATAAATATATATAAAATACCAGTTTTTTTGCAGTCTCCCCTCGATTATTACTGAAACTACAAGCCGCCAAGTAGTCCCTTTTATACACCCCCCTCCCTACATTAGGATGGTCCTTATTTTTTTAACTTTTGAAATTTATAGTCTTCACTCCATGAGATGGTAAGCTTTACTAAAATAACGTTTATTAAACATTTTAGGTTGGATGAGCTATGGAAACTCGTGCCTCAATAGCCTTGAAGTTGCGTGCGCACACAACTTATCACACACGTGTGCGGTGGTGTGTTGATATATCATTCCTTCATATATATATATATATATATATATATACATATACACACACATACAGAATGTTAATGAATAACACCGACAAACTTTCAGGTATTGTAGAGGAGAGTTAGACGAACAATTTGGAATAAGGAACTTTGGGTGTGGGAAGTAAAATTTTGAAGTTATATGACTTTTTTTCAAACTGGACGTTCGTACTCATTAATCAATAATGAAGCTAACTGTGAATATGGTTTGTCTTGGAAATATTTCAGTTTGCTCTATTAGTAGGATAACCCAAGTTTTAATTGCAAATATAGCAGCATTTTCAAAATTTTGAGCCATGAAGTTATGGAAATTTCATCTTTCGGCAAGAGCCACTCCGCCACTGACAGTCTGTATTTCGTGCCCAGTCATGCAATCGTATGTATTAAGTGTCTGGTAGTTCAAACGTCGTTCGCAATAATAGCTCAATGGGTAGCATGCTTACCAATGAATGTAGTAATACCGGGTTCAAATCTCTATTTTTGGTGTCTTGTATTTTTATTTCCTTTTTTATTTTTATTGACAGAAGGATATTGCTTTTGTAGTTACCTAATTTATTTTCTGATATTCTGTTTAAGCATTACTATTTCTTTTAAATTAAACTGGTTGCGTGATTTGTTTACATGAAAATCACACTTTATTTTTTTTAATACTGTACATTTATACCAACTGCTCATGCGCGTGCCCGTGATACTAACGACTGATACCTGTTTGTTTCACTACTGCTTTGAAACTTGAAGGATCACTTTCTCACTTTGACAGGAATGTACGGAACCATCTGGATAATGTATTCCCTGGACGTTGGATTGGCCACAGCGGTCCTGTAGCGTGGTCTCCACGTTCACCTGATCTCATTCCTCTAGATTTCTTCCTATGGGGACACCATAAGAACTTCATTTATCAGACTCCAGTCGACTCAGATGAGAAGTTACTGGGGAGAATTTCGGTTGCCTGTGACGAAATCAGAAATACTGCGGGGATCTTTGAAGGAGTGCGAGTATCATTTCTGCGCAGATGCAATTTGTGCTTACTCCATCAAGGGCAACATTTTGAACAGTACCTATGATCCTGTTTTTGAAGCAAACATGAATAAAGATATTTTATTTTTCTGTTTGTTTAAACCATGCCTCCTTTACTAAATTGTACTGTTATATAATATAACAAGATGGTTTTATTTACTATTATTACTACTATTATTATTATTATTACTATTATTATTATCATTATCATTATTATTATCATTATCATTATTATTATTATTATTATTATTATTATTATTATTCCTGAATGTTAACATCTTTACTTTAAAACAAAATATGAATACGAATTTGATTTCCTTTACTATTTGTCCACTGGCAAGTCAAACAATAGTAGATCTTAATTTAATTATTAATTTATTTATTAATTTTGTTATGCCTTTACTTCATGTTTGTGATACGTTTCTCGTCATAAGACTTGATACTACATTCATACTGTATTATTTTATCCTGAAGTAATGATTACGCTAATACATAAATAGCCTTGTTATTTCGTCCGTCTGAACCATGTGATTTTCACTTACGAATGAATGCTTACTGCAGTTACCTAGTGTGTTATACAGTATTCCTTCTTTTACACTAGTATAGAACATTGTCATTTATTACTTTCGTGCATCATACTAAAAGAAATTCCACAGTATTTTGTACTAAATTTCCCAACATATTGCACAAGATAGAAATAATATATAAAAAATAAAAGGTCAGCATGTCTGAGGTTTGAACCTTGAATATCATATTCCTAACAAATGATATTTCATACCTGGCACGTTACCACTGAGCTAAATGGTCTCAAGAAGTTAATATTCAAAAGAAGGCTACACTATGTAACAGCTTGTCAACGAAATCTTCGAAGTATTGTCAGTGGCGTACTGGCTCCTAACACATTTATTATTATAAGTTGCAAATTTGAACTTCTAGACTACAAGTTGCATATCTCAAATTGTTTATGTAACACACCTCTACAATATCTCAAAGTGTTTCGGTGTTATTCATTGACACCCTGTAATATATATATAACGATATTATTTAAAAGTCCGTATTTGAAGTAAAAGAAGAAAAATCTTCAGATACAAATATTCCACTTCTCAAACGTTTTAAAGAGGCCTGGAATCACATCAACAAAGAAAATTTCGTACCTGGTATTCAATATGATCCAACTATAAATTGGACTTGCTGAGGAATTCCATTAGTTTACGCAGTTCCAGGACTTATATCATTTGTCGTTGGTCTTATCGTTGTTCCAACATGAATACGTTAGCCTATAGTAAATACGTGTTTTCATTTTGTCTGCCATTTCCTTCCAACGTGCTCACATCTTAGTTATGGTCGTGATTAATGCCTCGTTTCTGCAATCGGCTAAAAAGTGTATTTCATACTTCCAAAAGTTAATTTGCCTTGTTGCGGACGGCAAGTAATGGATTGCACGGGGCGGTCCTTGTCACATAGTCAACTGAACTCCTAAACACATGACCCCTCTTGGGATTTCGTTTTAGATGGATTTGTTCGCAGCCTAATGTTTTCCATGAAAATAGTAGATAATGGGACTGTATTTACTCCAGCAGGAGCTTGGTATGACGGGCACCGGCAGCAGGGCCTACACCTGGATCAGGACCCATGCTGTGGCCCCGTCGACGTCTACACAGAAAGTTGAGTCACGTAGCTTGCGCCGCTGCCATGCTGTGTTGCGGCAGGAGAAAGGTAAGTACAACTCGTAACTTACGTCCATCTCTACATTCCTCGTCCTTCCTTGTTGGAATTCGCTCTTCTTTTTGTTATTCTACGCATATTATAGTGGTCTCAGTGTAAGGCTAAGCTACAGTGCATGAGTTCTTACTTAATGATTGATGTTTCTACACCCAGCTGACGCGAATATCACAGCGTTATCAAACGTCCTCTCATTCAATGTCAGTCTCCAATGGTTCTATACCCAAATGATTTTCTTCTCTATTGTCTGTGATATCTTGATCACATGTACACACGCCAGTGATGTTTTGAAACTGGTAATTTGATAAGAATTTAAACTGTAGTTACGATTAACATGCAATTCTTCGTTTCACACAATACACTGTGAGTACGACATAGAAACTGTGTCAATACAGGACTGTAGTTTCCCGAAATCATATGACAAATATGGATTGTGATTGGTTAATAATAAGGCGAGCCGTTTCATGTGCATGATAACCTTCGCGATGTCAGTCACTTTATAAGATCTCACGTTCTTTAATATATACAAGTCTACACTTATACCCAGCCGAAAAGGAGGTCTCTGTATTCTTTATCTTTTTTAGCACTACAGTCCTTTCTGCTTGACTTACTTTAAGACACATGTCCATTCTTGCAATTCTGTCCTGCCTTTATTTTCAGTCTTCTCAACTTCGTTTCTTTTCCAAGGATGAAGTTGTCGGCCTCATGCCCAACACCCAACCTGGAGGACCAGGAACTCGTCTGTTAAAGTTAATACTAGCCAATAGAATCTCGTTTTAAGACGCCAGGTACTCTCCCTCACCTTTCCTTTTAGGGATAGGTTTTGCTGGTTGTGTAAGCAGGTTGATCCTACCAACTAAGGCATTTCTTAGCATTTAATAGATACGTCTATTCGGCTCAGATATATCCACCAAACCAGCTAGTAATCTCCTGTTTTATCCGGGCATGGGACCGGTTATGAAAATACCTGAATCATTCAAAGGAGTTCCCATGTTCCTACCATAGGCAGTCTCTATATAAAAAATATGACTAAACAATGTGACATTGATATTTCCCAGGCCAATTATCCTTCCTTTCCGCATTTTATTTTAGATTTTTTTATTGCGTCAAGCCCCACACCTGTGTAAATAGCAGCATGTTTGGTTGCTAGTTTTACGTAAATAGCATGTAGGCTTATGGAATTGAAATCAGTCAGTTATTTAACTCATGGTAATACACGTGTTCATTAACATTGTAATATTATGAATTCGTGATTCTACAAATTGATCTCTAGTCAGCACGACTACAACCCTGCCCCTCTACTGAACAAAAACGTATTTCTCCATGTTCTGGGGACGCAAAGCTGAGATCCTCAAGGATTGCCCGACTCAAAAACAGTTTAAAAAATAAGCTTATTGATCACTTTCTTAGATTTACATGTAAATTAATCTGGTATATTCTAGCTTGCATTTATCTTAACCTAACGAAATACATTGTATACCGATTAGCACTCGCCTATATCCTATGCATTCTTGCGTTGCAGTATCTTAGAATTCATGTATAAAGGAAGAAAAGATCGGATGGCGTTGCGTTGGGTTGTAGCTAACTAGCTAACTAATCGATGTTAAGTGAAATAAGCAAATTGAGGGATAAGAAATTGTGCTTTTTATTATTATTATTATTATTATTATTATTATTATTATTATTATTATTATTATTATTATTATTATTATATTATTATTATTATTGTTGTTGTTGTTTGGTTTTGTTTCTGTATCATCTGCAATTTTTTTAGTTGGACATGCCTAATTTTTATTTTAGACCTCTCCCAAAAAAAAATCAGAGTTTTTTTTCGTTTCAAACCGAAATTAAGTTATTTGGGGAAAAAATGAGATAAGATACGGATATCTGAGAATAAAGCACTTAAGAAAATTTTGGACGAAAGAGAAACGAACAGAGAGGTGAATGGATAATACTACATAAGTGAGTTACATTATCTTTCTGGGATATCAGATGTAATAAGAAAAATTAAGTCTTGTAAACTGCGATAGGCAGAACATGTGGTACGACTGTGGAATGAAAGAAGAGCATAGAAACTTCCTGTAGGAAAATCAGAGAGAAAACAAGTAGATAGATCTAGAATGAGATAAAATAACATTAACTACGATTTGAGAGAGGCGAATTGTATACGGGATGATTGGAAAGCAGTCAAGTTAAAGGATCCTATGGAGAGCTTGTGGCCGCACGGTCATGAACCTCCATGTTCGTTAATGTCAATGATTTGTTAGCATAGAATTCTATAATTGATTATTGAATGGAAAGGAAATGTCAGAAGAAAGGTTATACAATATAGTTTTGATGTGTGTGTGTGTGTTTGAATTCCACGTAAAATTTAACATAAATGAAAACCAAGGTCATAGACACGCTTGCCATTAAGAATATAAAAAGAAATGATTTATATTAGAAGGAAAAGGAGACCTTAATTGAGGTGAATGGTAACTAGGATCTTGAAATGATGGGGATCAGAGGCTGCTCAAATTGTTGATAGACAAAGATGGAAAATTGTTGTCAAAGCGGCCGAAGCCCACCCAGGGTAGTAAACGATGCAGATGATGATGATATATGAATATTAAATTAATTTCTCGTCAGCTTGTTGTGAACTTGGGACTAAAGGAAATTTAAATACAGCACACCTACAACATAGGAAAAAAATTCGCTTATTTTAATCAGTATTTACAATACAATTTTGAAAAACTCCTTTGCCTTACAAATACTAGCCTGTTTTTAACACTAATTTTTTAATCAATAACAGTAATAGACTTTAAAAGGAAGTTTTATTTTTTGTCTCCTTTTTAGGATTATTTTGCACCTTTTCCCCTACCTTTTCTATAATGAAAATTGCTTCTAAAACTCCTTTTTCTTGTTCTTCTTGGTCTCCGTAGCAGTTTAACCTCTTGCCTTATAGGTACTTACACATGCCACACGGCGCTCGGGCCTTACAGTGGTACGATCTGCTGGGAGAGGAATTTTATACATTGGATCATACACTTATTTTTTATCACACAAGGGCATGGAGGGTCTCCCCGAATGAGTGATCACTTCAATCCAGGGCCTCCTCCGAGACATCACGACATTAAGACGACAAATACCATTGACTCAGAACACATTCATACTGAATATGGCGAATATGATAATGACGGTTATGATGGCCAGATTATGTTTGGGGATCCTTTGGGCCTTAAAGTTTCCTGACATTTGTCCCACAGGTAGACCCCTGAAAAAAAAACACCTCACTTGTCCCGACCAGTAATCGAACCCGGGCCCTTCGCTTACTAGGCAGCGACGCTACATCTGAACTACCTCTAAAAATCTTAAGCCTGATAATCATCCAATAATGTTGCATACAAGAATGGTTACAACGAAATTAAAAAAATACTAATTAATGATAAAACACAGTTTTGATAGTTTAACTAAATTAACACACACACACAGGTGTATATATATATATATATATATATATATCATCATGAACATTCTATTAGGATCAGTCGCCTGTACTTTACTCAATGTGATCTTGGTGAATCCATCTACGCCTTGGCATATATATATATATATTTCGAACACAATTAATAACACGCTTTGGGTAATACGTAAGTAATTCGTCAAAAATAAAATGCATATTTAGGAAGAATTAGAAATTTTAAAATAAGCAGGAAATGGGGGAAATGGGCCAAAAAGAGATGAACAGACCGGTGAAAGGAGAAAACTACATAATAGTGAACTACACGATATGTAGGATAGGAAGCAAGATATAATAAGAAAATTTAAGTCTCGTAGACTGCGATGGGCAGGTCATGTGGCACGTACTGGGGATGAAAGAGGTGCATGGAAGCTTCTTGTAGGAAAACCAGAGGGAAGACGCCCAGTTGTAGAGGTGGGAGAATAACATTTTCCATGATTTGAGGGATGTAGATTATACAGGGGATGATTGGAAAACATTAGCCCAGGATAGGAATGTATGGAGAGCTTATATCCGCGCGGCCATGAACCTACGGGTTCGATAGAGCCAGTGAGTTAATTAGTTAATGGGGAGGAAACATACGAATCTACCACAGTCCTCTCAACATAATTCTAACAACAAAAATTGTACTAGAATAAACGCTGATATTGGACCACAGTCCTAAAGGTCTTCGAACTTAGAATTTTAACTGAAGACGGCTGAGTAATTCAAGCACGTATGTATCAATGTAATTTTAATATTCATCTTTACGGTGACATAAAAAAAGTTCCCCATAAAATTTGAATGCGTAAGGTTGGTACCATAGAGACCAATCCTATAATAATGGGACTCTGTGAGATGCGATTTCTCATTTTGGACGGATTCCTTGTGATCGTGTTGCATATTTGTGACCCGGAGGTGAGTGGAGGAAAGCGCATTGATTTCTCTCTTGGTGTGCGGGGGCGAACGCCAGTCAGTCCGAGCGAACCAGGGAAAAAGCTTCTCTCTCCCTACTACACTGTTGCCAACTTTCCCCCCTCTCTCTAGTGTGACGTCATGAGTGTTAAACCCGCGCGCTGGAAACAAACTATCGTACAAATAATGAAAGCAACAAGATTGATGATTTGACCAGTAGAGCTGCTGCTGACCCCTGAGATGTGGTAAACTAACGCGGAAAATACCCCTTTTTTTTCACTAAATTGTATTGCTTCTTTCTGAGGTCACATTCAATCAATGTTTCCGCTGTTTTAATTCCATCTAGTTGATAAGAGATGTCATTCACTTCCAATATAATATTGGTTTTTTGTCGCTCTTCAGTGGTTGGACGTATTGGATAAACACATCCTGGCAAATATAGTTATTTTGTTATAGTAGCAGTAATCGTAATATTAATAGCAGCTTTAGTAGCAGCATATCAGTAATAGCAGTAACAGTAGCATTGTAGTAGTGGTAGCAGTTAGGTTAGAGTAGTAGAGATGGGTTCAGGTTTTAAGACACTAATACGACAACCTTATTTTAGGTTCATTGTACTATTTTTACTCGTCTTTACTCTATGGAATGAATGAGAAAAATCTCTCTTCGGTGATATGTAGTATGTTATATTGTTCCTAGTTGGACACACATAAAGAATTCACACACATGACTCACACAGCCATTTATTTGGGCTGGGCCCAATACCTCCTTTTGGTCCTATTCTGCACTAAGTTAACAAGTAGGCTAGGATTCATGAGGACGTAAGTGAATGTTCCAGTTAAATCACCACAACAACACATTTTAAACATCTGCGGGAAATACTTTACAACATGTGACGCGAAAAAAAATCTAAGTTCCATGCATCATGCGCATGCCAACAGACGCGAAGCAGTTTACACTACAGAATCACAGGATGCAGCCAACATATACAAGATATTTGAACTCACGTTGCCAACTAACCTAAAAGCTGACCTAACGCAATTTAAGTACTCTAACCTGTGAAAGAATGCACGTTGATTTTATTTAGTGTAAGTTAATTAGTACAGAATTTATGTTGGCTACACTGGAACACAGAATATTCGTTAAAATCAATATGGCTGCCACGTCTTCATATAGTTCAATATCGTGAAAAAATATATTCAGATAGTCGTTAGAAAGCATGTAAAAATCATCGTAAATGGTGGGAAATAATTTGGAGAATGAAATCCTAAGAATAAAATTTGACAGGATTTTATGAAGGAATTAAAAATGTCGCGACACAGGTTGTAAAGTTAGGTCCCTCTGTCGTTTGCTAAATCGACTACTTTTTTTACCTATATGAAATGAAGTAAAAGGTGATATGAAATGAATGAATTAAGATGAAATGACATAATGGGGGAGGGAAGAGGAGTATAGAGTGTTGGTTCGATGAAATTCGGGAAACGGGAGAAGCCCGAGAAAACCCCGGAAAATCCCGGGTGGCCCACCAATAATGCCTCTCCGCATTCAACAGAATTCGAACCTAGATTCCTATCAGGGTAGCATCCACCTAGATAGCACCAGTAGCAGTATTTCTAAAGCCAGTTAGTACTATAAAGGCGGCTCCTCTTTTAAGAATCATTTTAGTCCTTATACTTCATCATTATCATCATTCAGGTGACGCCACTTCCTATTGATTTTTACGAATTCCGTAGAAAAAGATTTTTGAGAAAATTTCAAATCTGTCTTGATCATACTTAGTAGACACGCAAAATGATCATGACAAAATTATATATTCAGGCGTTAAATTTGTTTTTCATGTAATATTTGGCCTTCATTACTAAATGTCAAAATTTAATATTATAACATCGAAATAAAAAAGCATCAATGCTATAAAGTAAAGTATTATCATAAGTAGGACTATTTACCGAATAAAATAAAGCTGTTTACTCAAAAATCATTATTTAAATATAGTTATTTTAAAATATTTATATATTCAATGTAAACGGCGATGTTTGAAATCAAATTAGTAACGTTAAGTTTCACTTGTTTATCACTGCAACTAGATCATATTATTTGTTGCCAAAGGATCGCAATATTGTAAGAATACACCCTAGTGGAGAAGAAATGAACCACATCATACTGTATATTAATTAATTTCTGATGTTCTATGATGTAAATATATCAATTATATTTTTCTGGAACGTTATTACCTGGAAAAAAAATACGTTAAGAAAGTGAAAACAGTGGTTTCATTTTTTTTTTGGTATAATCAATTACTACAAATGTTTTTATATTATCTCCCGCAACCACGATAAGGTTACATTCGTGCGCTATATATACAATCTGGTAGCCCCTTGTGGTCTCTGCAAAATAATGCTATAACCTATTCAGAATGTTAAAAAGGAGGAGCTTGATTTTGCAGTGATAAAATTGAACTGATAAAATCGAGGGGAAAAATGACTGTGATTGGTTGTAAATAAAAATCATTGAAACGTGATTGGTCTTTGACTCCCATTTGGAGCATGAGTTAAATGTCATTAAAAATGCTTTCTTGTTATAGAAGCCGTAAGAGGGCACTTGTGCAGTGTCCTGCTAGCTTTTACGATAAAGACTAGTATATAAGAAAAGAAAAATTGATGTTTGAGAACTGGGTGCCTGAGTAGTGAAAAATCATCACCAAGCAGTCAGGCCTAATGGTCTGTTCCGGTCTCATTGTCTATTCCGTACTCTCCTAAGTGATCGAACTTGGCTTCGTTTTCCAACTTCTTGGTATTCTAATATTAAATTGGGCAGTGTTTATCTGACCATTCTTCCAACGTGTAGTCTCCATTTGTTTATGTATTTTTTTTTTCAAGAATGAGTTCGACTTTAAATTGTGATAATTTTTCAGGGTTTGTTTTACGATCTTGTCATATGTATTTTGCTGTTCTGTTCATGAATTTCAACTCTGCTTCCGTAAACCAAGATTCATCTTTCTTCTTTATAAGCCGTGTTTCACATCCATATAACAAGTGAATATTGTGCTATTGAGAGGGTTTTAATATAGCTAACTAACAAACTCAGTGGCACTATTAAACCCGAAGGTTCATGGCTGCGCGAACATAACCTCTCCATACATCCTTATCCTGAGCTAATGTTTTCCAATCATCCCTTGTATAATTTATCTCCCTCAAATCATGGTTGTTATTATCCAACCTCATTCTTGGCCTACCTACAAGGGTGCTTTCTCTTTGATTTTCCCATGCCCTTCTTTCATTCGTAATTCGTGTCATATGTTCTTGATGCTTAACTGTTCTTATTACATCTGGTTTCACATTAAGATGATGCAGTTCACTGTTATGTAGTTTTCTCCATACACCTGCCTGTTCGGCTCTCTTTGGTTCAAATATTTTCGTAAGGACTTTATTCTCAAATACTTGTAATTTTTTCTCCTTCGTTAACATTGGCATCTTTTAAAAGAAATCTAAATTTATATTTGCTCTAAACTCGACTTCATTATTATCCAGTGTAAGATATATATATTAATTGGTGTTTCCAGTATAATGTATCATATTTATATTATTATTATTATTATTATTATTATTATTATTATTATTATTATTATTATCGTATCATTATTGTTATTACCCTATAAAATGTTGTTTGTACATGACATTTACATTGTTACATTTATTGTATCTTTAACTGTTTATAATTAGTATAGTGTATATCTATATTTGTCGAATATTTATTTGTATTTGTACTGGTTGAGTGGAAGAGAGGGCCTTATGGCCTTAACTCTGCCAGAATAAATAAAGTATTATTATTATTATTAAAGTAAGAGTTCATGTTTGGCAGGGGATTTACTTTTCATACGTATATAAAATGCTAATTTCTAAAAACATGTAGGGCCTATGGATACTAATTAGTGTATGTAATAAATAGATGCCCAAGAACGTAGGCTTTGGAGGTTTGGCACGGGAAGACGGCAGCAGCTGTAAAAACCCGAAGATAGATAGATGAAATTTACAAATAGAGGCTTTAATATTCTATATATACACGGCTCAAAATAATTAGAGGAACACTATAAAATATGCAAATATTTTTTCATTGGATAAAGGTACAAACATGAAATTAATAAAGTACATTATTTGTGGTTATTTATTTATTTATTTATTTATTGCTCATATCAGTAAAAACAAATGAATAACGCTGACAATTAACTTTTCAAATAATTCCGCTATGTAAGCAATTGAATCTGGTGCTTATTTTTCAAAGTTAAACACTCGTTATATAGAGTTAGTATCGTATATGACCTCCACGACATTCGATGACACTTTGGCACCTTCGTGGCATGCTCCCAATAAGATTCTGGATTTCCTCTTGCGGGATATTCTCCCATTCCTCCTTCAGAGCATCTCCAAGTTGCTGCAGAGTTTGTGGAGCTTGATGTCGGTTCCTGACGTTCCTGTCTAGAAGATCCCACAAGTGTTCAATAGGGTTGAGGTCTGGACTGTACGCTGGCCACTCCATTACCTCAATTTCATTCCTCCTCAGGAAATCCCTGGTGACAGCCGCAGAATGTGCCCTGGCATTATCCTGCATAAACAGAAATCCAGGGCCTACTCCAATGGCAGCAGGTACTACATGCTCTTCCAGAACGTGCTCGATATACCGAACAGCATTCAGTCGCTGGGGAACAAGTACAAGGTCCGTACGATTGTTGTACATAACTCCGGCCCACACCATTATGGAACCTCCTCCGAATCTATCAATTTCCTGTACAGCCTCTGCAGAAAATCTTTCTCCTGGCCATCCCCACACCCTCAATCGACCATCACAACGTGTAAGACGATACCTGGATTCGTCCGAGAAGAGCACAGACTCCCACTGGTTCAGGTTCCAATCACCATGGTTTTCAGCATACGTACGTCTTGCTGCCTTATGCCCATTTGTTAAGCGTGGTTTTTTAACGGGCCTTTTTGGACGAATATTCTCTTTCCTTAATCTGTTCCTTATGGTTTGGTCTGAAACCCGGATTCCGGAAGCCATATGAAGGTCATTCTGCAGGTATTTTGCAGTTTTTGTACGCTGTCGAAGAGCAGAAAGAACAACGTATCTGTCATCCTGGGGGCTTGTTTTAAATTTACGGCCCTGGCCACGTCTTCTACAATACTGACCTGTCTCTCTGTGCCTGTTGCGTAACCTGGACACCACGGAAGGAGAAACCCCAAGCTCTCTAGCCACTTGTCGCAGAGATTGATTGACCTTGTCGTAAAAGATGTAGAGCATGATACACTTCAAACTCATTTAAATGCCTCATTTTGTCAGAGACTTCAATAAACAAGGCAATAATCAACATTCGTCACTATAGCAACACCAGGAAGCTTACCAATTAGAAGTGGCCAGTGCCTTCCAAAATAAAAAAATTCTCTATATTTGTTATTTGAGGTAATTTCTCTGTATTTAGGCCATGGATCTTTAAAATGTGTATCCAATGATAAAATTAATAATTCAATTTACATATTGTCCAACTTTCAGCATCACAGCTTTAAAAAACAATTACTTATTCAATTTATTACAAGTGTTCCTCTAATTGTTTTGAGCAGTGTATATACAATTCCTTTTCTTTGTAAAGTCTGAATTTATTATATAAACAGTAGATATGAATTGGTATCCGTACATGTTTGTACAATTTAGCGTTTGATGTCCAATATTATGTTCCTGTGATTGTTCTAAAAATATTCCTTTGTAATCCATTCTGATATCGGCGTGTCTTAGATGAGCTGCTGTCCAGATTTGTCCACAATATTGTAGTAGCGGCTAGTGAAGCACTACATCACTTGTTTTTATTCTATTCATAGTAGTACATTACAATGCAAAGTTCTGAAGTGGTTTTTACAGAGGAAATGAGCGATAGCGAGGTTTTTAATTTCCGAGATTCTGTAAAACACTTCACAAACGAGCGTTGTACATTATTTTTTGCACGATGGTGTTTTCAAAATAATAAATAATAGTAAAATAATCTTTGTTGGAAATATTTGCGTTCATTATAAACAACTGACTAACGCTAACAGTCTGGCAATTGTTTATACGGTAAATGCCGAAAATAATTTAGTTGAGACTACAGCAGGTCGTGACACCAATCAGTGATAAAATGGTGGGACGTACGAATTTATTGTTTTATATTGTTTCAAATAAAGTTCAGCTCATTTAAAATGCAGTGACTTGTTTCGTATAATGTATATTTAACACTACCATTTGGATATATTTTTGTATATACATTGTAGTAGTATACATAAATGGCATGGTTTCACTTCCCGCACTAGGTAGATAATTTGTAATATTACAGTATAGTTATTCAGTTATTTATAGGTTGGCAACCACGAAATTTAGGAAATTAAAATTTCAGTCATGGTCGCCATTGCTGTAAAGACGACAGAACGCACTATCGTGCAAAAAAATAGTATTTCTAATTAATGATATATTATTTCGTATTTAGTTGACCCTTATTTTGCGTATTCGTATTTCTGTGTGCTACCTATCACTGACTTGAATTGCTTAAATCGTAGTGCTGATGGGGTGACTTCATGAGAAACGTGAATAGTGAAAATGAAGCTATGATTTGTTACCTGAAAAATAGCTGCAGTATGTGCAGCGAAGAGGAATCCAAGGTTAACAAAGATCCTTCTGCGAGACTAGTAAGCTCGCCAAAGCATGTCATTCTGTAGCATCAACCATGGTTTCAACTCTTTTTTAGCCTCTTGAGCTGGTTCAATTACATTTTTTAAAAGTAATAACAGATCACAGGATTTGTACCATTCCTCAGATGTTATAATTTTCTTTTTTATTCTTTACTTCAGTATGTGATCTACATAATGCATTCCCTAAAGTGTTTGAAGAACTTCCTTCCTACAGCTCTTAAAAGAATTTTGGTCAAAATCTTAGTGATGTCGCATTTTGACTATTGCGACATTTTTCTTACCGACATTAGTGATAGATTGTCGAGAAAAATGCGTGTCCATAATATGTGTATCAGATTCATATTTTATTCCCGAAAATATGACCAAATTTTTCAATTTTTTTCAGGAATTGTTATGGCTCCGTCTCAATGATAGAAAAAAGTTACACTGTCTAGTTCTCTTGTTTAGGATTGTACATACTTTTTCTCCAAATTGTTTAACTTCTCGTTTCTATCTTTCAACCATAATTTAAATACACAATCATACCATACTATCTTGCTTAATATATCGCAACATAGCACATCTTATCATTCCATATCATGTACTATCCCCACTTCTCGCAACCAGAATTCCTTATCAACAGGAAATAGGAGCTGCCGGACAATCATATAAAATAAATTTAAATATATATTTTTGCGCGATAGTGCATTCTGTCGTATTTACAGCAATGGCGACCATGATTGAAAGTTCAATTTCCTAAATTTTGGTATTGCCACCCTAAATTACTATACTGTAACATTACATATTACCTATCTCGTGCGGGAAATATGTATACTACGTGCAATCTATATACGAAAATATATCCAAAAGGTAGTGTTAATATACATTATACGAAACAAATCACTGCATTTTAAATTAACTGAACTTAATTTGGAACAGTATAAAACAATAAATTCGTACTTGCCGCCATTGGTGTCACGGCCCGCTGTAGTCTCACTAAATTATTTTCGGCATTTACCGTATAAACATTGGCCATACTGTAAACGTTATTCAGTTGTTTATAATGAACGCAAATATTTCCAACAAATATTTTACTATTATTTATTTTGAAAACATCATCACGCAAAAAAATAATGTACAACGCACGTTTGTTAAGTGTTTTACAGAATCTCGGAAATTAAAAACCCTGCTATCGCTCGGTATTTAATCATATCCACTCTTCTGTAAAAACCACTTCCCATCCTCGCTTTGTAATATACTATTGCTTTACTGTGGTTTGAACATTACATCGCGTGTAACGTACATGTATTAATTGGTTTTCCCGTTAGCTTATTGTATTACTACTGTTAATTAATAATAAATAATCAATGGTAATAATAATAATGGTAATAATAATAATAATAAGTAATAATAATAATAATGGTAATAATAATAATGGTAATAATAATAGTAATAACAATAATAATAATAATAATAATAATAATAATAATAATAATAATAATAATAATAATAATAATAATAATAATATAATAATAATAATAATAATAGTAATAATAATAATAATAGTAATATAATAATACTAATGGTAATAATAATAGTAATAGTAATAATAATAATAATGGTACTAATAATAGTAAAAAATAATAATAGTAATAATAATAGTAGTAATAATAATAATAGTAATAATAATAGTAATAATAATGGTAATAATAATAATAGTAATAATAATATAATAAGTAATATATAGTAATAATAATTAATAGTAATAATAATAGTAATATAATTGATATTAATAATAAGTAATCGTAATAAGATAATATAGTAATAATTAATAATCGTAATGATAGTAATAATAATAATAATACTGATAGTAATAATAATTAATAATGATAGGTAATAACAATAATAAGTAATATAATAATTATTAGGTAATAAGAATAATAATTAATTGTAAAAATAATAATATAATTTGTAATAATAATAAATAATAATTGTAATAATAATAATAATTGTAATAATAATAATAATAATTGTAATAATAATAATAATTGTAATAATAATTGTATGATAATAATAATTGTAATAATAATAATAATAATAATAATTGTAATAATAATAATAATAATAATTGTAATAATAATAGTAATAATCCATCCATAGTAATTCTGCCCGAAGGCAGGTCCTTCACTGCAATCACAGCATTTTCATGCTATGCTTGCAGCTTTACTAGGGAATTGTGTAGGTGTGGTAGCTTCCCGTTGCTTTCCACACCGGTGAAGGATGATGATGATAATGATAATGGTAAGGATGATAATGATAAGGATGATGGCCATATGATTTCGGGGACCGTTTGGGCCTTAAAGTTTTCCTGACATTTGTCTTACAGTTGAGGAAAAACCCAGATAAGAACCTCACCCAGAAAAACTGCCCCGACCGGGGATCAAACCCGCGCCCACTGCGTGACAAGGCAGCACGCTACCTCGAGACCACAGCGATGGACAATAGTAATAATAATAGTAATAATAATAGTAATAATAATAATAGTAATAATAATAATAATAGTAATAATAATAGTAATTAATAATAATAGAATTAATAATATTAGTAATAATAATAATAATAATAATAATAGTAGTAGTAAAAATAATAATAATAGTGATAATAATAGTAGTAAATACTAATAATAGTAGTAATAATAATAATAGTAGTTGTAATAATAATTAGTAGTAATAATAATAATAATAATAGTAGTAATAATAATAGTAGTAATAATAATAATAGTAGTAATAATAATATTAGTAATAATAGTAATAATAATAATAGTAATAATAATAGTAGTAACAATAATAATAATAATAGTAACAATAATAATAGTAAACAATAATAATAGTAACAATAATAATAATAGTAACAATATTAATAATAGTAATAATAATAATAGTAACAATAATAATAGTAACAATAATAATAATAGTAACAATAATAATAATAGTAACAATAATAATAGTAACAATAATAATAGTAACAATAATAATAATAGTAACAATATTAATAATAGTAATAATAATAGTAACAATAATAATAGTAAACAATAATAATAATAGTAACAATATTAATAATAGTAATAATAATAGTAACAATAATAATAGTAACAATAATAATAATAAAATAGTAACAATAATAATAATAATAGTAACAATAATAATAATAATAATAATAGTAACAATAATAAAATAGTAACAATAATAAAAATAGTAACAATAATAAATAATAGTAACAATAATAATAATAATAGTAACAACAATAATAATAATAGTAACAAACAATAATAATAGTAACAATAATAATAATAGTAACAATAATAATAATAGTAACAATAATAATAGTAACAATAATAATAATAGTAACAATAATAATATTAGTAATAATAATTATAAATAATAATAATAATAATAATAATAATAATAGGAATAGTAATAATAATAATAATTGTAATAATAATAATAATTGTAATAATAATAATAATTGTAATAACAATAGTAATAATAATAATAATTGTAATAATTGTAATAATAATAGGAATAATAATAATAATAATTGTAATAATAATAGTAATAATAATAATAATTATAATAATAATAGTAATAATAATAATTGTAATAATAATAGTAATAATAATAGTAATAATAATAATAGTGATAATAGTAATAATAATAATAATAATAATAGTGATAATAATAATAATAGTGATAATAATAATAGTGATACTAATAGTGATAATAATAATAATAATAGTAATAATAATAATAATAGTGATAATAGTAATAATAATAATAATAATAATAATAGTGATAATAATAATAATAATAATAGTGATAATAATAATAATAGTGATAATAATAATAATAGTGATAACAATAATAATAGTGATAATAATAATAATAGTAATTATTATTATATTTGTCATTATTACTATTATTATGTTCAGCGTATAAAATATTGCATGACCTGAAATTTTTAATGTATTTTTTTAATATGTTATGATTAGTATACGAGTATATTATTATGATGTATACAATTTATGCTCCGCACCATAGCCGAGAGGTTTAAGGCATGGTGTCTTAGTTCAGAGTTTCGGAACCTGCCGCTGGTTCGTGTCCCCATATGAGAAGAAATTTTCTCATGGAATTTAGGCCAGCATAGTAAGAAATTTGGTAGCTACAATAAGTAGCGGCTCCAGGTAGAGAAATCCAGCTATAACGGCTGGGAGATCCGACGTGGTTCTATACAGACTGGATAATCATCTAGGTCTGTGATTAACCGTTCTCTATGGTTATTAACACATGTGGATTTGACGCCATCGCCGCGCCGGTTGGTAGACCAAGGAACTTCTAGGCCAGCGGCTCCCAACCTTTTTCGACTCGCGAACCCCATCCACAACGATCTGAGCTGGATGAACCACTGACTTTTAAATATACATCCAGTAGCCATACATAAAACTTAATTCCAATCAAAAGGTTTAATAACCTTAAATTAACTTAACCCTTAACGGTTAAAACCTAAAGTTACTCTAGTTACGGCTTAAAAGTTACACAACGTGTAGGCCTAGTTTTAGCGAAATCAAATTTATTCCTAAGTTCTTACACAACTGTAAATCAGGCATTCGCGATAAATATTAATAATAATTTATTGTGGAAATAACGTGATAAATTCCCGATGTAACACATATGTAACAAGGGGCATTATAGGGTTGACTTAATTTTCAAATAATAATAATAATAATAATAATAATACATTTTATTATTATTATTATTATTATTATTATTATTATTATTATTATAATGCTGCAGAAATGAAGGAAACAATAATAGGTCTAACCTTGAAACCTGCCATTGCAGAAAATGTTGGTGATTCCCTTGAAATATTTGGCGAACACCCTGAGGGTTCGCGAAACACAGGTTGGGAAACGATATTCTATGCATATCGTGCCCTGAAGTTTTATATATAGGCCTAATTCTTCTTCTTCTTCTTAACTTCAGGGGCTAGCCATAAATTGCCTGTTCCGCCTCACAGTTGTTCTGTTCATCCTTTCACTGGCCTTCTCCTACATTCCTTGAACCTCTTGGCTTGTAGTTGAATGCTGCTCTTGGTAATCTTGTTATATTCATTCTTTCCACATGTGTAAACCATTTCTCTCTATATTCTCTGATTTTCTCATTCAATGGATATATATTTAACTCTGTTCTTATATCTTCATTCCTTATCCGATCCAATCTTGTGCAGCCTTTTGTTCTTCTAAGAAAGTTGATTTCTGTGCTTTGTATTCTACTTTGTAATTTTTTGGTCATTACCCAAGTTTTGCTCCCATAAAGTAATGCAGGAACTACCAATATTTTATAAAACTTCAATCTAGTATCTCTTCTTGTTTTATTCTTTAATGTTTTATGTATAGTTCCGCATATCATTTGAAATTTCGACAGTTTCATATCTATGTCTCTTACAGTTTTTGTGTTTATAGTAAAATTACAAACCAAGTAATTAAAATTTGTTACTTGTTCCAGAGGGTTGTTGTCTATTACGATTTTTGATCTTATATGATCGTTTCCCCAAAATGCCATTATTTTTGTTTTTTCTTTTGATATTTTAAAATTATATTCTTGGCATAGCTGATTTAATTGATGTAAAGAGTACTGCATATTATTTTCATTTTCTTGAATAATAACCACATCGTCAGCATACATTAAAACGTTTAATATTTTAAAACGGTCCATTCTTATACCTATATTAACAATAATTTTTCAATTTTGGATGATGTCATTAATATATAGATAAAAAAGAATAGGTGATAAACTACACCCTTGTCTTACACCTCTATTTGTATTGCAAATATGTATTTGTACATTTGTGCCGGTTGAGTGGAAGAGAAGGTCTTATGGCTTTAACTCTGCCAGAATAAATGAAACTATTATTATTATTATTATTATTATTATTATTATTATTATTATTATTATTATTATTATTATTATTATTATGTAAAATAATTGTGAGTGGAGTGGTTTGTAGTATCAGACAGTGTGTTATTATTTAATAATTTATACTTAAATCCGTGGCGGCTCCATAGTGCAAGCGGTTAGACTCTCGCCTCTTACCGCTGGGGACTCGAGATCGAGTCTCGGTCACTCCATGTGAGTTTCGTGGTGGACGAAATGTAGCTTGGACAGGTTTTTCTGGGGGTCCCTCCCGTTTTCCTCTGCCACAATTTCATTCCACCATTTCTCCATACTCATCTAATCCATTTCGTTTCATTTCATTCATCTGCCCCTGTGATGGTGCTTCAGGCGTGGTCGCCCGGCACCTTTGTCATTCACAGACCTCTGTATATAGGGGCTTATCTCATCCCTTCGCCCCGACCCTGAGTTGGACACGGCTTGAGGATATTTACTTTACTTACAGTCTATTCATATAGAGGGTGATTCAGAATAAGTATTACAGACTTCTGGGGATCGTAGAGGGGACTTAGTACATAAAGTTTGATAAGAAACCTATATCCGGAAATGTACCATTATGATGTAAAATGAATTTGAAGATAGAAACACAATGGGCTGATATCGCGTATCTTGTATTTCAGAATATGTATTACAGACTTCTAGGGGTTGTGCTACGCCTGTCGAATCGGAGGAAGATTTTCTTGCACGAATTATGGCGGCAGCAGACATTTTATTGAGCACACACTAGGTCTTGTGGCGTGTGTATAAAAACATGCGTCGCAGGTACACATTGTGCAACGAACAACAAGATCGCCATATGGAACCACACTCTGAACCACAAGACACACGATATAAGCCCATTGTGTCTCGATCTTCAAACTTATTTTACACCGAAATGGCAAATTTTCGGACATGGGTTCCATATCAAAACTTTATCTACTAAGTCCCCTCTACAACCCCTCGAAGTCTGTAATATTTATTCTGAATCATCCTGTATAGGTCTAATTAACGAGAAAAAATTAATTATTATAAAAAATTATAGAAATTATATAAACTAATCCACCTAGTTTTCTTTCATTTACTTTTAGCGAATTCGAAGGAATTACGCTATTGAGGTTGTGTCATGAAAATATAAAGAAAAAATTAACAGATCTTCATCGTCCTATTTAGTAGACACCGAAAATGAACATGAAAAATATACAGTATATATATGTGCGTGTGATTGTCTGTTAATGCTCTAGAGATATAATTTTTTTATCAGAACCAAATTTAGCATATAGCAATCAATGAAAAAATGTAAGATCGAGTATATTGGACAGTTAGATGTAGGAGTTAATCTGAAACCAAAATTTAAATTAAATCCGAAGTTAAAAATTGACCCTAGCAACAGCCATGTTTGGATCGTCGCAACGGATACCATATAATTTAATTAACCTTTAAATTGGCAATGTATCCTGTAAGATATCTTTCTTCTTCTTCCTTTCCAGGATTAAGTCAATGCGACCTGTTCCGGTCTCGTTTCCTTGGCCGTTCCAAAGATCTTTTTCCATGCGGTTTATAGGTGTTGATCGTTTGGGTAATTTTGTATTGTCCATTCTGTCTAAATGTTCTTTCCATCGGTATTTGTGCTCTTCTAGTTTATCGAGTATTGAAAATATATCCAGTTCATTTCTTATTGATTTATTATGTAATCTATCCATGCATATACACCCTTTTACGGATCTTAAAAATTTCATTTCAGTGGCTTGAATGTGTGAACAAATATCAGAATTTAATTATTTAAGTGTATTAATTATACCGTAAACACTAAAAATTTAATAAAAGAAGTAAAGAAACAAGCTGATAAAGCAGGACAGATATCAGGATGTGTGAAATATTTAATTTGGCGAAACAAACATATGTCAATAGAAAGCGAAAACCGCATATACAAAACGATGGTTCGACCAGTTATCGTATATGGAGCAGAAACTAGGGCTGATACAACAAAAACTAAGCAAATAATAAGCACATGTGAAATGAAGATCTTAAGAACTATTCAGGGGAAAACATTATTTGATAAAATACACAACACAGAAATTAGGGACAAATGTTATATTCAAGACATAACCAAATTTATTATAGATAGACGAAAATATTTGAAGGGTCATATAGAAATAATGGAAGATAACCGACTTGTAAAAAGAGCTAAAGAATATAGACCAATGCACGGGAGAAGAACAAGAGGAAGACCAGCCAAGAGATGGATAGACAGTGAATGCACATCCAATACGTCTTCCTCCGAGGAGTGATTTTGGAAATAAACAGGATGAAAATCCTACAAATTATGATTAAGAAGAAGAAGAAGAAGAATATGTGAGATATCTTTTTGTTGTAAGTACCCAAGATTCAGATCCATATAAAAGAAGAGGAACAGCCATTATTTTATAAAACCTGAGCTGAGTTTCTCTTCGAGTCTTTCGGACTTTCGGACATTTGATATTGATTTAATTTATTTTGTATATCCCAACCATAGCTATATGTTATATTTGAACCAAGATAGTTAAATTGTGCTATCTTCTATTATATCATTATTGATTACTATTTTTGTTGTGACTGGCACTTTGCCCTGAAAAGCCATAATTTAAGTTTTTGAAGTTGAGACTTTAAGATTATAATAGAGTCCTAATTGATTCAACGTGTAAATGCCTCTTGGTAAATCATCCTCTGACTTCTGTATAATTACCAGATCGTCTGCATACATTAAAATCATCATCATTGTTGGTTCTACAGCCCGTTGCAGGCCTTGACCGCCCCTACATGCATTAAAATATTCATATAAATTTCCTTATTATTTTGTATTCCTATTGGACTTGATTTTTTCCATTTTCGTATAACCTTGTCAAAAATATATATTAAACAATGTAGTAATAATGTACACCCTTGTCGATCTTGATTTATTAAATTTTCATCTCTGGAATAATTATGTAAATTAAGGATAATTTTTGTACCATTATAAAAACTTTTTATTCCTTCTATAAGTTGAGCCTTCATTATTTCCCACAATTTTCTTCTTATCGCCTTATCAAAGGCGTTTTCAAAATCAACGGAAGCTAAATATGTGGGTAAATTGAATTCTCGTCTCTTTTCTATTATCTGTCTCACAGTGGAAATATATTGTCACAGCAGGACCTTCCTTGTCTAAAACCATTCTGTTCTTCTAAAAGCAATGCATCTGCTATTGATTTTAATGTATTAAGTAATATCCCTGCATATATTTTACATACAGTGTTCAAAATACTGATTCCTCTGTAATTACCTGTTTGATTTCTATCTCCATTTTTAAGAATTTATATAACATTTGCAATGAGCCCTGATTTGGGAATTTCTTTGTTTATCTAACACATAATTAAAGTTTAATAACAAACCTCAAAAGTACTGCGTTTATATTAATAGGCCCAGGTGATTTTCTGCATTTCAATTTTCTTATTGATGTTTCTAATTCATCCAAAATGATTAAATCGCATCCTTCAAACGTATTATTTACTGGAGTGCGAGATCCTATAAGATATATTAGTTTAAATTACTTAATAGTTTAAATGAAACAATAGAAAATTGAATTGGTAGATAGACTATTATTTACATTTATATCTAATTATACAATAAGTAGTACACCGCTGTGGTCTCGAGGTAGCGTGCTGCCTTGTTACGCAGCGGGCCCGAGTTTCTATCCCCGGTCGGGACAGTTTTTCTGGGTGAGGTTTTTAACGGGGTTTTTCCTCACCTGTAAGACAAATGTCAGGAAAACTTTAAGGCCCAAACGGTCCCCGAAATCATATGGCCATCATCATCATCCTTATCATTACCATCATCATCATCATCATCCTTGACCGGTGTGGAAGGCAACGGGAAGCTACCACACCTACAATTCCCTAGTAAAGCTGCAAGCATAGCATGAAAATGCTATAATTGCAATGAAAGACCTGCCCTCGGGCAGAGTTAATATGGATGGATACGGATACAATAAGTATTAACTTACGGTTATACCTGATTTGTTTTCACTGCAGTCTGACACACAAATAAGCTGGCATCAGAAATTGAGCTTCTCCATTTTAACAGAATACATATATACATTCCGCAAATCAGAAAAATGGGACCTTAAATTTGACTTACCAGGAATTAGTGTAGTTTACGCCACTCATTCCCAAAGTGGTCTATATTGACCCCATAGGTCAACTCTGACCTGCAAAGGTTTCATATCAAAGTAAGTAGCACTGTGTCAAAAACTAATTTGATGTTGATGAATTTGTAAAATTTCAATATTAGAAAATATCAAAAATTGAAAAAAAAAAAAAAAAAAAATTTGATGATCTCTGATTACGCAGTATCCGCGTGATTGACTTTTTCTTAGGAAAATTAAGTATTCTAAAAGAGCTTCATTAATAATTAAGATCGCGAGCCGCCACTGCAATATTGCATGTATAAACGGATCATGGAAGTGTATATCAAAGTTTTGATTTGCACACTGGCTGGACTTATGAGCATAAGGTGGAATGCCATTATATCTTTGATGAGCTTTGTCTCTTGTATTTTGAATGTTAATTTTTTGTCATGAAGTATGTTAACGACATCTATCCCCCAGAAAGTGAACAAATTGAATTAACTGCTACAAGATTAGATTGTTAACTTTTTGGCTTGTTTTTAAACAGTGTGGGTTGGTAAGACTTGGAAGGTTGCGTGTACAGGAACTCAAACGTAACAATTACTGCTTGAAATATGGAAGGGGGAATGGCTTATTCTATCTGCCCTACAGTTTTGCCATTCACAACTGCTACTATACATTTTATCACAAAATACTGGTAACGAATTATCTCCATGCTATTTTTATGTGAATTATGGAACAAATAGTGGATATTCTAGTGCAAAAGACAGTGTACAATATTTCGAAGAAAAACAAAGTATTGTAGTTGTATGTGATTGCGATTGTGATTGATATTTTTGGAAAACCAGGTGTAATAAGGAAAATTACGTCCCGATCATATACATGGATAGGACACTTCAAGATTGGCGACAGGTGAGACGCGGTTCTATTCGAACTAATAGAAACCTAACAATAGACTCCTTGCTTTTTGCAGATGATTTGGTATTAATAGGTCCAACAGAAACACATTTTCAGTATTCTATACACAATTAATTTTAATATAATTGCAAAAAGGTACAAAATGGAAATCAATACAAAGAAAACTAAAGTGATGGCTTTTTGTGGGAAATACCTTATACCTAGCAAAATTGTTTTGGACGATGAAATGTTACAACGACTAAATTAATTTAATTATTTCGGTTATAATTTAACATTTCAAGATGGAACTGATATATTAAAGAAAATCACAAATTTCACAAAAACAACGGGGATAATTAACATTATAATGAAACCATCTTTAGTACAAAAGAACGCAAGATTACGATTTTATATGCTTCTCGCAAGACCAATATTAGCAGTAGTAGTAGGACTTTATTAGACAAAAAGTAAGATATTTACAATATTATTTACAAATATGGGTCGCACGGGCAATAAGCCGTACGTGCTGTTGACAGTCCGTTACAATAAAGTAATAATTGCTACTAGTGTAAAGAAAAATAAACAACAAAAAAAGCAATAACATTATAATTACATGAAGAAAACACAATAATAATATTACAATTAAATAATAACACAATAGCATTATACACTAAAAAAACATTAACATTACAATTACATAAAGAAAACACAATAATATTACAATTAAATAATAACACAATAGCATTATACACTAAAAAAACATTAACATTACAATTACATAAAGAAAACACAATAATATTACAATTAAATAATAACACAATAGCATTATACACTAATTAATTTATATATAATCATTAAGAATTAATGGTATTGCATTTTGATAACATATATTTATTCATGAATGAGTGTTGTCCTTGTTTTCCGCGTTTTGTCCAGAAATTTACCGAGGTTTATCCAATTTTCTGTATTAAGATGTGGTAGTGAAGCATCGACAATACGAAGAAGAGATGAAAGTCGAATAACAGCAAATGAGATGCGATTTATGCGTCGTACAGCAGGCTACACATAAAAGAAAATTCGTTATTGCCCCCAAGGCAAAAGATCGCTTGGGACGTCCAAAAAAGCGCTAGATGGAAAATTTCTCTTTTTGACCGTAACAAGCCACATGATCTAATAGTTGCATGGATGATGATGATGATGATGTCTCGATCACTGCAATAAGAAGGAAATGTGGCGTGAATGGGAAAATAAAGATGTGCATGGAAACTTCTTGTTGGAAAACCAGAGAGAAAGTGAACCAGTAGATAGACCAAGAATGAGATGGGACAAAACCATTAACATTATTTAAGAGAAGTGAATTATACAGAGAGTGATTGAAAAAAGATAGTTAAGAATAGGGACATATAGAGAGCTTATGTCCACGTGGCTAAGAACCTGAGTTTGACAATAACCCATATCAGTCTTAAACTTGAAAAGCTAACTAAAATAACTCAACCTAACCTTACATTTGTCAATTTTGTGTAGCGCAAGTTATTGTTAAAACATGTTATGAATTGCAACAAACATGAGAAAAATCACGTGACGAAATTATATGATGGAAAGTGAGTAAACTGTCGGAAGCACGAGAAGTAATCGAAATTAATCAAGAAATGCTCGATTGAGTTCGTAAATTGACAGTAAGTTCTTTTATAAAATTTCCATTATTTCATTTTAATGACGCTCTTTAACAGCTATTATTTATGTTATGCGTACTGATTAAAATCATTAGCACCGTAATTAAAATGTGGGCACAGAAAACCGACAGAATTTTCACAGAGGCGTCTTTTTCAGCTTTGAGATTGTTTTACGTGCCGTAAATCAGACAAAATAAATGAAGGAAAAAGCAAAAATATGATAATACGGGAAAATGTAACACATTATAAATACTAAAGGTCATACAATTGAACAAAGGTTTCTGGTTTTGGTTTCCTACTAACACACTCACTGGCACTATCGAACCCATAGGTTCAAGGCCGCGCGGACATAAGCTCTCCATACATCCCTATCCTGAGCTAATTTTTTCCAATCATCCCCCTGTATAATCTACTTCCCTCAAATCATAGTTAATGTATTCTCCCACATCATTCTTGGTCTACCAACTGGGCGTTTTTCCTCTGGTTTTCCCTAGGCTCCTTAATTAATGACTCTAATCGTATAATTGAACAACCTAACAGAAGAAAACAAAATACGTATTTTGGATTAATGATACTTTTTAATTCAAGACTTCTAACAAGGAATATAAAATGTAAATAAATATCCTCAACTCGTGTCCAACTCAGGGTCGGATCGAGGGATGAGATGAGATGAAGCCCTATATTTTATAGAGGTCTGTGAACGACAAGGGTGCCGGCCGATCACGCCTGACGCACCGTCATAGGGCAGATGAACGAAATGAAACTAAATGTATGAGACGAATGTGGAGAAATGGTGTAAATGAAATTATGACAGGGGAAAACGGGAGAAAACCCCTAAAAAAACCTGCCCAAGCTCCGTTTCGTCCACCACGAAACCCACGCGAAGTCACCGAGACTCGATATCGGGACCCCGGCGGTGAGCGTCTAACCGCTTGCGCCACGGAGCCGCCGAATACAAAATGTAATTCGTATAAATGTCCGTCACGCAGGAACTGCGTAAGCTTATTACTCAGCAAATCAAATTTATGACACAATTTTACGCATTTAGGGAAATTCATTTTTTAAATTGGAGAAACTCGTTTTCAGATGCCAGCTTATTTAAAAGTGAGAACAAAGCAGTTTTTAATTTCAGGCTTCAAGTAAACCTCCACTTCTAATGAATATATTTCAGCTCATTTTTAGAGAATACCTTCATTGTTTTATTTTAATAGCATATGTTGAGTTTCATTGACTATTTAACTCGTGCCCCAAATGAGAGTCAATAACCAATCAGTGAATTTTGATTTATAACCAATCACAGTCTTTTTCACCTCGATTTTAGCAATTTAATTTTATCATATTAAAATCAAGCCCCTCCTTTTTAACATTCTGAATAGGTCAGAGTATTATTTTGCAGTGGCTGACTCTCTAAGAAATACGTTGCATATAACAATTTATATATTAAGATGTAAGAATCCTAAAATTCAAGTGGCTGCCAGATTGTATATATTTTGCACGAATGTAAACAGATACTGCTTGCGGGATATAATAGAAAAATGTTTGTATCAATTGATTATACCACAAAAAAAATGAAACCACTGTTTGCTCTTTCTCAAACGTATTATATCCCAGGTATTTATATTCCAGAAAATTATAATTGACATATTTAGATTATAGGACATCAGAAATTAATTAATAACCTATACTGTTGGATGTAAACAGTTTGATGTGTTTCATTTTTTTCTCCACTAGGTGCAACCTTACAATATTTCGATCCTTTGGCAATAAATGGTATGATATGGTTGCAGTGATGAACAAATTAAACATAATAAACGTTTCTAATTTGTTTTCAAACATCGCCGTTTACATTAAATATATAAATATTTAAAAATAACTATATTTAAATAATGATTTGTGAGTAAACATCTTAATTTTATTCGTTAAATAGTCCTAACAAATGCCACTCTTTACTTCCAAATTCTCTAGATAAATTCACTCATCACTTCGTGACGTCGTGAATTTATCGATAATTTGAAAATCACTTGTGGCATTACTTATGACTATTTAACTCATGCCACAAATGTTAGTCAATGACCAATCACGTTTCAATGAATTTTGTTTTACAACCAATGACAGTCGTGTTTCACCTAGCTCTTTATCGATTTCTCTTTATCAGCTCCTGCTTTTGTGATAAAGAAAGCTCCTCGTTTTTAATGTTCTAAACAGGACAGAACATTTTTTTTCTCCATCAAATACATTGAAAATAGCAAATAATGAACAGATTCCTTGATTTTACTGAGTTGTTCACTAAAAAATAAATTAATAACTCGTAATGTTGATTATGATATATAGTTTGATTTGTTTCATTATTTCTCCACTTGGGTACATTCTTACAATATTGCGATCTTATTTGGCAATAAACAATATGATCTAGTTGCAGTGAATGAACATGACCTCACATTTCTGATTTGTTTTCAAACATCGCCGTTTACATTAAATACATAAATATTTTAAATAACTATAGTTAAACAATGATTTGTGAGTAAACAGCTTAATTTTATTCGTTAAATAGTCCTAACAAATGCCACTCTTGATTTCCAAATTCTCTAGATAAATTGGAAATCACTCGTGGCATTACTTATGATAAACATTGAAAATTATTACCGCTAGAACGATTTTTAAATTTTTGTTTCAACTTAACTCTTACATCTAGTAAGGTTAGGTATTCCCGATTAAGTTTAATGCGTATTTGTATGATCCGTTCATTCCAAAAAGTATAATTACACTGGCTAACAAAATTTGAACTTTTTCATGTTACAAGGAAGAAAATGTGTGTTTCTAACTTACTTTTTGTGCTGATTTCAAATCTTTTTACGGAACTTTTCCATCACCCAGGGTTTTCGAGTAATCACATGAAAAACATTTTTCGTGTCTATACATTACAATTTATTATATCGTAGCTGAAATTATATTTGCTCACCCAAAATGTATGTGAATTGGATTTTCGGCTGTACTTCGCTTTAGGAATATCCCTCTTCAGTGTCCAGCAGTAGTCTGCTAACATATTTGGACACCATTTACCCTGATAGCGCCTTTCCATTTCCGCGATGTCCTGGTGGAAGCGCTCCCCGTGTTCGTCGCTCATAGCCCCTAGATTTTCAGGGAAGAAATCAAGATGGGAGTGCAGAAAGTGAATTTTCAAAGACATATTACATCCCATTATCTTGTAGTTCTCAATCATCTCATTGACAAGTTCTCTGTAGTTATCAGACCTGAAGTTCCCCAGAAAATTTGAGACAACATTTTGAAAGATTGCCATGCAGCTGCTTCTTGCATATTTAACTTGTTCTGAAACTGCGTATCTTTCATCAGTTCCTTTATTTGAGGGCCAACAAATATCCCTTCTTTCAATTTAGCTTCACTGATCCTTGGAAATTTATTTTTGAGGAAGAGAAATGCACTGCCATCACGATCCATTGCTTTCACAAAATTTTTAATCAAGCCTAGTTTAATATGTAGTGGAGGCAATAAGATTTTTTCAGAACGTACAAGTGGTTGGTGAAGAACATTTTCTTGTCCTGGATTAAGTGACTCTCTCTTTGGCCAGTTCTTTTTAATATAATGATTACTTCTATCTCTGCTATTCCACTTGCACAAGAAGCAGCAAAATTTAGTATAGCCAAGCTGTAACCCAAGTAAGATGGTTATGACTTTCAAATCCCCACATATCTGCCAAGAAAAATTGTCATACTATATAGCGGATAGTAAGAGCTTCATATTCTCGTAATTTTCCTTCATACCAACTGAATGGGCTAAAGGAATGGATGGATATATGTTTCCATTATGTAGTAACACTCCTTTCAAACTTGTTTTCGAGGAGTCTATGAATAAACGCCAATCCTCAGATTTATGCTCAACACCCAGTGACTGGAACAAATTCTCAACATCATTGCAGAAAACTAGGTCCTTCTCTTTAGAAAAGAAATCCTCAAATTCCTTTTGGCGATTGCGGAAAAAAGTTACTTTGGTGTCATCCTGCAGTAGCTTCCATCCTTTCAATCTTGAAGCAAGTAATTCTGCCTTGCTTTTACTTAAACCAAGATCCCGAACCAAATCATTTAAATCCTACTGTGTTAGAAAGTGAGTTTCATTTATAGCATCATCTTCCGCAAAATCTGAATCATTCCGTAAATCCTGAACATCAGAAAGTTCTTCAATCATTGTTATGTGATCTGGTGGAATTGGTATGGGTAAACCTGGTCCATGAAGTACCGGTCGAATTGCTGAATCTAACATTGGATATATAACGGTGTGTCTTGACTTGGAAGTTATTCCAGATATATTTGTCAAGCAGAAGTAGCAGTCTGTCAAATGATCCTTAGGTTCGCGCCATATCATTGGGACTGCGAAAGGCATATGACGGGATCCTTTCAACCAGCCAGTTAATAGTGTTAAACATTTGGTACAACAGATTTCCGGGGCCCATATCTTGTTCTGGTCTATTTTGTTGTTAAATAGATTACCAGTGATAAGCTCTTCTTATTAGAGGAGTAAACTTTCGCTTCTGCGCTTTGAAAGTGAGCTCACCACACACGAAACAGAAGTTGTTTCTATCGTTAACACACTTTCGAGACATATTTCTTATACTAATACAATTTTACTCTTCTCTTTACAGTACACTACAATACAATACACTACTTAGTCTTTACAATACACTTCTATCACAATTCACTTGACTACGGAAGTGAGCACAGAATTAGCTTCTTTCTTTTAAGAAAGCTTCTATTCAACTGCGAACTTAAAACATACAATCACAGTTTTGTAGGAGAATTTCATTGTTGTAAGTTATGAATTCAAGGCAACAATCGCAAAACATTATAAGTCCATTGTTGGCACAATGAAATTAAATATAAATGTAAAATAATCCTTCTAATCATCATGTTATATACCAAAAATGCTAATAAATAGGAAAATGATTATTTTCAAAATTACAAAAAGTGGTGGGTGATGGAAAATTTCTGACTTTATTTTTGGAATCAGCAGATGAAAATACATAAGGATCATCCAAAATCTTTTATGTAACAAAATCACTATTGACCAGTGTTATAAATCAAATTTCTATAACGTTTATGGATCTTAATTGCAATTCTAGCTTGTGTTTTTTTTTCTTTTTCTAACTCCAGAATACATCTGTATATAGTGCTGAGTTTATTTTGTTCCTTGGAATTTTCTTTTTGTTTCAGGGATAGAAGCTATTGGTATATATTTTCTTCTACAGTATGTGATCCAATTGGTCGTCTTTATATGCGATTCCTTGGATGTTCTAAGTAGCGAAGTTCATAATGTTTAATTTTTTCCAAGAATTATCCTTTTTCGTACCATTGTCGTAATAAGTTTGTTCTGTCCAGTGATTCTTATTTTGAGACTTGAAAGCATATTCTACAAAAACGCCTTTCAGATGGTTGCTAGCCCGAACTAGACTTTACTTTTTTAATTTATTGCTATATGCCAAGTTTGGTTCTGATAAAACAAAAATTGCTGCTGATAGAGCGTTAATAGACACACAAACACACACACACACATTTTGTTTGATATTTCAAAAATATTTTCATGAGAACACTCTCAATAGGTTAATTCCTTCGGAATTATCAACACTGAAGACTTTTGAGACGAAAATCATCATCATCATCAACAACAACAAAGATTAAGCCCAATGGCCTGTTCCGATCTCATTATAGGTCGAATTGGTCCTTCCATCTCTTCAATGGTCTTCCCAACATTCCTCTCCCTTTTGGTTTATAATTATACGTTCTTCTTGGTATTCGCTGTTCATTCATTCGTAATACGTGCTGAAGATAAGCATTTTGATAATATTTTATTCTTTCACAGAGATTAAATATATTAAGTTCTGTTCTTATATCTTCATTTTTCTTTTTATCGGTCCTTTGGTATCCTGCTATTGCTCTCAACATCTTCATTTCAGCAGCCTCTATTTGTTTACTATCTGCCTTTGTTAATGTCCAGGTTTCACATCCATAGATAAGAGATGGAACTGCCAATACTTTGTAAAACTTCAAAATAGTTTCTTTTCTAGTCTTATTCAATAAAGTGCGTTTAATTGTGCCACATAGATAATTGAATCGTATTTTAGTGTGTTTATCTAAATTTCTGTCATTGCCTAAATGACATCCCAAATAATTAAAATTCTGAACTTGGTCTATAATTACATTGTTTATCACTATTTTTGTTCTTATTGCACATTTTCCTTTCAGAGCTAATATTTTTGTTTTAGATGTAGATATTCTTAAATTGTATTTTAGAGAGATATTATTTAATGTATAAAGGAATTGTTGCAGAGCATTTTCTGATGCTGTCATTATTACTTGATCGTCTGCAAAAAGCAGAGTTGTCAATACACTATTTATATTAATTTGTTCTTGCCATTCATTTATGACATGGTCCAAGTATAAATTAAATAATACTGGTGACAATGGACACCCTTGTCTTACTCCCTGGTTTATTTCTATGTTTTGTTTACTAATTTTATCTCCGCAGTCTATTTTAAAATTTGTTTCTATATATAAACTCTGAATGGCTCTTATAAGGTGTTGAGGAATTCCTTTCATTTCTAGTATGTTCCATAATTTATTTCTACTTACACTATCAAATGCTTTAGTATAATCAACAAAAGCTATATACGTGGGTAAATTAAATTATTTTCTTTTTTTCTATCAATTGGGCCATTGTAAAAACGCAATCTATAGTTGACCTACCCTTTCTAAATCCATTTTGTTCCTCACGTAATATTGTTTCAGCTATTTTATTTATTCTATATGATAACATTTTTGCATATATCTTATAAGCTGAATTTAATAAACTTATTCCTCTATAATTTGTACATTCTCTTCTGTTTCCTTTTTTAAATATCGGAACAGTTATTGCGTCCTTCCATTCATCCGGAACAGAACCCGTTTTCCAGCAAAGGTTTATAAATTCAAGAAACTTAACAATAAATGTAATCGATGCACATTTGAATAATTCTATGTTTAGATTATCTGCTCCAGGCGATTTCTTGTTTTTAAAATTTTGCATTGTTAACATTAGCTCTTCAAACCTAATACTATCCACATTTGGGTCATTTTCTCTTAAGGCTATTGTTTGTTCTTCTAAGTTTGTCCACAACGATGTATAATGTTGTTCCCATTGTGTAAGAGGTATAGGATTTAACCGTATTGTGTCCTTTTCGTTTTTATTTAAATGTTTAATAACTTTATATGCTCTAACTTGGTGTCCGTGTACATCATGTTCTAAATTCGACACATATCTGTCCCAATGCTCTCTCTTTATTCTTCTAATTTCTCTTTTAACAATTGCTGATTTTCGTTTATATTCAATATTATCGTCTGTAGATCTGCTCTGTAGAAATTTAAGATATGCTTGTTTCTTGTCCTTTATTTTTTCCGCTATGTCTTCATTCCAAATATCTATTCCCCTTTTCGTATATTTCTTCCTTCTTTTCCCTAGAGTTTCTGATGCTACTTTATGTAAAATATTTTTCAATATTTCCCACATTAAATTTATATTGTTTCCATATGTTTGATCATTTATTTCCTCTACATATTTATTCATTCTTGTTTGATATAGGTATTTAACACTATTGTCTCTTAACAGATGTACCTTGTATGTTTCTTTAGAAATTAACTCTCTAGGTTTTAACTTCTTCCATCTTTTTAATAAGTTAAATTTAGACATAAGTAAGTAATGGTCTGATCCTACATCGCTACCTCTATACACTCTCGTGTCTTGTATACATGAAGAAAGTTTTTTATTTATAAGAATATAGTCATTTATACTTTTTTCATTTCTCCGTGTCCACGTATATTTGTGGATGTCAAGGTGTCTGAAGAATGTGTTTGTAATTTTAAGTTCATTAAACGCTGAAAATTGTAATAAGGATTTTCCATTTTCATTTAATACTTGTTCTCCATTTGATCCTAGTACATCTTTTATTGGGTTGTTTCCTACTCTTCCATTGAAATCGCCTGCTACAACAATATGGTCGTTTTTATTTATGGTATTTAGATGTTCTTGTAATGTATCATAGAACTGTTTTGTTTCTTCTTTTCTTCCATTTTCTGGGCAATATATTCCAATTATTGTCAAAAAACCTCTGTCTATCTTTACTCTTAAGTTAATAATTCTTTCATTAACCCAATTATAGCTATGAATCCTTTTCTTCCATGTTTGTTTTAATAAAATAGCAACTCCCGCTGAAGCTCTTTTGTTTTGATTTACACCACTGTATATAAGTATATAATCTGATAAATCTGTAGAGCCTTTAAGTTTCTTTTTAGTTTCTGGGATGACTGCAATATCTACATCTCTCTCTTTAAGTTCTTTTTGTAGCTCTAATTCTTTATTACATATTCCTCTTACATTCCAAGTGCAGATTTTTATCCTCTCCGCTATCCCTAATCGTTTGTCCTTATTTCTTGCTGTGGTCGTATCCTGAAATCCAATCCGGCCTTTGCTTTGAGATGAATCAGTAGTAATAAATGTCCCCTGACCGCGTTACGAGCGCTGTGCAGGGTAAGGATAATGACAGGGCTGCTGTCTCAGAGCATCTATCCATGCTCCTCTAAGTATTAACCCCTTTAGAGAGGGTTGCTGCTTCCGCCCCTTGAGCCGTTGTGATGATCGCCTGGTATCACGTCGCCTCGTAGACCGTTGCAGACTTCTTGGTCGATGTCAACCTTCTGGCAGACGTCTCCCACGTTGCGGACTATTCTTAGTTTCCTCTCACCTCTGACCAATCGGCAAGTTAGCAAAGCTAAACTTCCCCGATTTGGTCGTCTGGTTCACTGAGTACTCGGCGCCCCCACCACGTCGAGGTGATAGTCCACGGGGGGAGGGGGTGAGACGAAAATACTCACGAAAATATATGACCATAGATGTGATCAGGGGGGAGATAAAACAGTCACTTGATGTTATGAGACCAATTAAAGTTTAAAGTTTTTTTCAATGGAGAGGACATTTACAAAGAATGATTGAATGTGAGATTCCTAAGAAAGATAATGATAGGCTAATTAATTTGAAGGTAAAAAGAGTTTAGGTGGACCAAGATTGATTGGATGGATGTCAGGGATAGGGAAGCCTGGAGTTCTAAGGGAAGCCAAGGTGCAAAGTGGATTGTTGTCTTGTTGCTGCTGCTGCTGATGATTATGAAATTTACGACACGGAACCCGTAGGTTTAGTCCTCTCCCCAAGGAACCCATACTTAGGATTTTTACGATCTGAAACGTCGATCCAGACTGAGTCTGAACCCGCGATTTTTTTATCTGAACCCAAGCATTGCAATCTCTAGGAAAATTGATGGGAGAGTCTTCATATTCTTCTTATTGAGAATAGAGCTTTGAGTTGTTTTTATTGATACTCAGTGACGGAATTTCCAAAGTTGGGGGTTTTGCCCACATTTGGGGAATACCATAAGGTTGTTTGTATTTGGAATCACTTTGCTCTGGTCGATAGCAAAGGCATGTCTTATTTTTGCTGCAGTTCAATTCCCGGCGGCTTCAGGAACACAAGTGATTTTTATCTTAGCTTATGGAGAATATGTTATTTCGCAGTAAGTTGATTTGTTTATAGCTGTATTATTTATAGTCGACCTATCCTCTTATGGTTAATCAATAGGGTACGAATTTGTAAGGATTTTTTCTAATGCGTACATATCTAAAACAAAGTTTAATATTCCGATCGATGTCCGACAAGTGTATATCAAAAGTTTTATCAAACATAAAACACAAGAGTTTAGCGAATTTCAAAGGAAAAATAGCTATTGAGGTTGTTTTCATGAAAATATTTAAAAACAATTCTATCTAGTAGACACCGAAAATGACCATGACCAATGTGTGTGTGTGTGTGTGTGTATATATATATATATGTGTGTGTGTGTGTGTATGTATGTGTGTGTTCCGTTAATGTTCTAGGCCGCAAATTTTGATTAATCGAAGTGTAAGTGTACAAGAAATAAGAAGTGAGTGTTCAATGCCCTCCCCCTTCCCTTATACAAACTTCACTATGTACACAGTACTAACCAGTAGGGCTACAGTTGTGCAGAATACACAAAACAGTTAAATGACTTCTAAAAGAAAAGGAACAATAGAAGATTATTGTTCGGTTGCATAATAGGTGCAAATCAATATCAGAAATATTGAAAGTTATTCTACAGTTCTTAATTTCCTAAGAGAATACCATTACCATGTAAGAGTGACCAGAAGGAAGTACTTGATTTATCCAAATAAAATAAATGTGTTCATATGACCCACTGTACGATCACTTAGGGAGAATTCCGTAGTAACTCATGTAAAAATTGCAACTAAATACCGGGTGCGGCAGCATAACTTCCTTTTTTAAAATGTGCGCCATTTAGTCGGTTGATGTCGTAGCGGAGCGCTAGTGGTCTCGTTCGAGAGGGGGGACTATAAAGTTTTGTCCTGACACAGTTCAGTCGCCATCATGCGTTGGAACAGTGAGGAGCGTGCGTTTGCCATTGAGGCCTACTTTTCGAGCGGATGTTCTGTGATCGCAACCCGGCGCGCCTTTCGGAATCGCTTTAATTTAGCCCCGTTGGCCCCTGTCCCGGACCGGAAATCAATTGTTACGTGGGTCACTACGTTCAGACAAACTGCAAGTGCGACAAGACGAAGAACTGGAGTCCCTCGGCCGATTAGATCACCTGAGAACATTGAGGTAGTGAGAGCTTCAATGTTGCGATCACCACGGCGTTCTGCGCGCAAACATGCGTCTGCCCTTGGACTTTCCGATCGTTCTGTAAGGAGAATACTTCATGATGATCTTCATTTCCATCCATACAAGATGGCAATTGTGCAGGGACTTTCTGAACGTGACTTCAATTCTCGGAGGAACGCGTGCGATTTGAAGTGGCCGGCCCGCTCTCCCGATTTGACCCCTTGTGATTTTTTCTATGGGGTTATTTGAAATCCCGTGTTTATGTGAACCGTCCAAGGACCCTACAAGATTTGAAGACCAACATCCAGGAAGAAATTGCCAACATAACGCCTGCTATGCTGGCAGGAGTCATGACAAACGCCAGAAATCGGTTTACTCAGTGTATGGAGAATGGGGGACGTCACCTACCTGATTTGATCTTCAAAACTGAGTAAAACAAAACTTTATGTATGTGCCTATATTATAAAAAACGAATAAAAATTTTCTGATTCATACAATGCATTTTATTAAGTTTTAAAAAAAGGAAGTTATGCTGCCGCACCCTGTATAATAAAATATTTTTCAGCCTTCAGATAGTAGGACACTGTTTTTTCTCTTCAAAATATTTATGTAGATCTATAGATTTAAATTTTTAACAGAAAATATGGATTTTCTTTTAGAGTGAGAGTAAAATAATACTCTCTGAAAAAAATTTAATTTTATTTCAACAAGCAATTGTGAATGTTGTATAAATTGGAGGAGCTAAAAAATACATATTTTGATTTTTATGTTCAAATAAACTTCAGTCACTAATTATACAAAATAAAAGTAACTGATATAAGAACTAACGCTTCTGCGTGTGTAAGAGTATTAATTATAATAAATAAATATTTGTTACTATTAGTTTGTTCATATTCTACAATATTTTGGGATGTAGGCAATTGAAACTATTTTTAATAGTCCATATACCACTTTGAAAGCAGAGAAGAAACTTAAATTTTCATATATAAAAATGCCAAGTGGAATTCCCCTACTCACTGTATGAAGCTATAGTCAAAATATTATGAAATATAATGTTTTTCTAAAGTGCTTTAGATGGGGGCACGCCATAGCGTAGTGATTAAGGCACTGCGCTACAAGTCGGAAGGTCGAGGGTTCGAGTCCCGATGGAGTCAGGGTTTTTAAACTGACCCAAACCTTCTGGCGGCACTATGGTCCTGGGGTCAACTCAGCCTCTAACGGAAATGAGTATAAGACGCTTGTTCTGGGAGTAAAGGCGGCCGTCACGCAGGGCTGACATCAAGTGCCGAATGTCCAGAAATAGAGGGAGCCTTAACCTCCTACTATCCCGAGGACCTCTGAGGCCTGTAGTGGGATCACTTTATCACTTCAAAGTGCTTTAGATTCGCCATTGCCTATAACGTAAATAGTTGTAGTTGCGCGTTATAATTTTTCATAGTTTAAAATATTACATCTCAAATTTATACCCACTAGTTATATTTGTAGGAAAATTAAAATTTTATCATAAGTAATGCCACGAGTGATTTCCAATGTATCTAGAGACTTTGGAAAGCAGGAGTGGCATTTGTTAGGACTATTTAACTCGTGCCCCAAGTGGGAGTCAATGACCAATCACATTTCAATGATTTTTTATTTACAACCAATTACAGTCTTTTTCACCTCGATTTTATCAGGTTAATTTTATCACTTTAAAATCAAGCTCCTTTTTAACATTCTGTATAGGTCATAGCATTATTTTGCAGTGACTGCATGTGACTACCAGATTGTTTATATATATATATATATATATATAGTGCACCAATGTAAACACAATGTACTTGCGGGATATAATATAAAAAATATTTGTAGCAATTGATTATACCAAAAAAAACACTGTTTGCCACTTTCTTAAACATATTATTTCCCAGGAAATAATGTTGCAGAAAAATATAGCACATCATAGGACATCATAAATTAATACCTATAATACCTATAATATTGGTTATAAATTACTTCACTAGGGTACATTCTTATAGACTAATATTTCGGTCCTTTGGCAATAAATAATATGATCTGGTTGCAGTGATGAACAAATTAAGCGTAACAATTGTTTCTCATTTGTTTTTAAACATCATTAAATATATAAACAATATTAAATATATAAATATTTAAATAATGATTTGTGAGCAAACAGCTTAATTTTATTAGTTTAAATAGTCCTAACAATTGCCACACTTGATTTCCAAATTCTCTTGATAAATTGGAAATTACTCGTGGCATTACTTACGACTAGAGCCCGGATTTTATGTAATTACATATTTTGTTGCTGTGTATGTATTTATAAAAAAGATAAAATGTCAACGAATTAAACTGAAAAGACCCATATTCCAAAGTTTTAAATTACATATTTTTACATATTTCGAATTATAATACATATTTCACACCATAGTATATAATTTTACATATTTTAATATTTTTTGCGGAATTATTATAAATTTTCGTCAATCCCATTAATATTAGTTACACAGCAAGAAAGGAAAAATGATTGTAATTTTTATTATTGTGCTTCTCATGCATTGTCGTTAATTATATACATTTCCGTTGCATTTAAATCTAAATTGTACGAGTTCGATGCGGACAACAATGACTTGTTTTAAACATTTTTTTCTTCCTTGGTCTCAAACCTTTCAGAATTTATAACAGTCAGTTGCATTTAATTTAACCATGGCATCGGTTGCGTCTTCGTTGTCTTTATAGCTAAAAACGTGGATTTCTGTTGACAGTGCTTTAATCGCTGATGGTAAAACAGTCCTCTGTCAAACTTGTGATAAACGAATTGGGTTTACGATGAAATCTCAAACTGAACAACATTTACGAAGCAATCTGCATATTAAAAATAAACAATGAGTTTCTTCAAAGAAACAGGTACTACTTACACAGTTGCAGGGACAGCCTACATCATCTAATAGTGAATTTTACAAAGAACTGTGTATTGCGTTGATTGCAGGGAACATACCCTGGAACAAACTTCAAGTATCTGAATTTAAACATTTCTTACAAAAATACTGCAACCGTAACATTCCCGACGAGTCCGCTCTGAGGAAGAATTACTTGGGATTCTTGTTATGTTGACATATTAGAAAAGATCAGGATTGGCATTGGCAACTCACCTATATGGATTCCTGCTGATGAAACGACGGATGCTGCAGGCCGTTTCATCGCTAATCTAATTGTGGGTAAGATGGACTCTGAAGCTGCATCAAAACCCTACTTAATTTATTGTAAACCTTTGGAGGTAACAAATAGTTCAACAATTACTAGATTCATTAATGATGGACTTAAGATACTATTGCTAGATGGCGTAAAAGAAGAGAGGTCCTACTGATGTACACAGATGCAGTTCCATACAAGTGGGGAAATCGCTTACTGCATTTTATCCAAACTTAGTGCATGTTACAAGTATGGCTCATGCATTGTAATGAATGGCAGAGACAGTTAGACATGATTTCCCAGAAGTAAATACACTGATATCAGCAACGAAGAAGGTTTTCTTAAAATATCCTTATCGTGTACAACGCTACAAGGAGCAGCTACCTGATGTAACTCTGCCTCCAGAGCCAGTGATAACAAGGTGGGCAACATGTATCGAAGCTGTAATTTTCTACAGTAAGCACTTCGAAGCTTTGAGTCAGTGATTGAGAACTTTTCTTCTGATCCTGCAGTGTGTTGAGTGAATCCTTGTTGGCATTCAACAGGTCTAAAGTGCTCAGTTCAGTTTCATATATTGCAAGTCACTTCAGCTGGCTTCCCAACTGTATGAAGGAACTGGAAACTTCAGGTATGCCTCTCCAATAAGCTGTGGGAAATAATGGAAGATGCAGTTCAAAAGGTCAGTGTTGTACCAGGCGAAGTGGGTGGTGTAGTTTCCATTAAACTGCAGTCTCTGCTAAACAAAAATTCTGGATACCAACTGTTGTTACTCTTTCTCGCTTATTTAATGGTGAAAATGTATAACTCCCTGAGAACATAATTCCTAGCACAATCCCTCTATAAATACCCATGCACCGTTGACTTCTTGCGAAGTTGAGCTATCTTATTCAATTTACAAATACATATTGTCAGACAGAAGACTGTGTACGACAACAGAACATTTAGAAAAGTATATTATAATGTAACCGATCCAATGTGGCTTAAATGCTTGAATGGTTGACACTTGTACTTCAGTACTGTACTTTGTAGCAGAAGTGAACTGATTAAAAATTAGCATAGAGATTTGACTATGTGGACTTTTTTATAGCAAAGAAATAACATTTTGGATATTACATATATTCGCTGTATTATACATGTAGGCTATTTACATATTTCACAATATTTGGTTACATATTTATGTACATATTTCTTAATTTGATATTACATAAAATCCGGGCTCTACTTATGACTATTTTAACGAATAAAATTAAGCTGTATACTCACAAATCATTATTTAAATATAGTTATTTTCAAATATTTATATATTTAATGTAAACGGCTATGTTTGAAAACAAATGAGAAACGATTGTTATGCTTTATTTGTTCATGACTGCAATGAGATCATATTATTTATTATCAAAGAATCGCAATGTTATAAGAATGCACCCTAGTGGAGAAATGTATAACCAACATTATAGGTTATTAATTAATTTCTGATGTCCTATGATGTAAATATGTCAATTATATGTTTCTGGAACATAAATTCCTGGGAAATAATACGTTTAAGAAAGTGCAAACAGTGGTTTATTTATTGTTTGATCAATTGCTACAAAAGTTTTTATATTATATCCCGCAAGCACTATCTGCTTGCACTATATGTACAATCTGGTAACCACATGCAGTCACTGCAAAATAATGCTATGACCTATTCAGAATGTTAAAAAGGACGAGCTTGGTTTTAAAGTGATAAAATTAAATTGATAAAATCAAGGTGAAAATCTACTGTGATCGGTTGTAAATCAAAAATCATTTTAATGTGATTGATCATTGACTCCCGTTTGTGGCATGAGTTAAATAGTCACTAAATAAACACAGTAAATAAATTACCAAACAGTGCCCTATATACGCCTAAACACATACACACACTGTACATACATATACCCTTTTACCCATGCATCTATCTATGTATTATCCATTTACCGATATCATCATCGTCATCATCATTAGCACGGCAGTACAAAGCAACCTCAGCCTCCCTCAAAACAGTTTTCCAGACTTTCCTATCTCTGGCAACCTGCCACCAATTATATTAATCCCCAGGAGTTTAATATCCTCTTCAACTCTTCCATCCATCTCAATTTTGGTGTACTAACTGTTATTCTATGTCGGCTGCGGTGGTCTAGCGGTTAAGTTCCTTGTTTCTGGTCGCGAGTATCGCGGGTTCAAACCCGACCATAGTCGATGAATTTCTAGAATGGAAAAATCCAAGAGGCAAGAACATTCAGGATGGTCTCTAAGCCGTGAATCCCGAGTCTAAAGATTTTCCATTAGAGGAGCATCCATGTCCCCAGCGGGTTGAACGGGATAAATTAATCAATCAATCATCAATCAACTGCTTTTCTATTCTCCACCTTACATACAAAGACTGAACATTCGAAATGCATATCTTTAACTAATTCGGCTCGACAGATGTTCATGTTATGGTCATCAATTCAGAACATGAGCAAAGTTCGGTAAATCTAAATATATTCCCGTAATATTTTGTATATCCCCTCAGAATGTCATATTCTGTCCCGGTGGATTACATAGTAGTTATCATGCCGCCTCTGATTCCGGGGTCCACAGGTTCAAATTTTCCCGGAAAACGATGAATTAAAAGAAAAGTAAAAATCACGTATTGTTTCCTTTGGAAGAAAAATAAAGTCATAGGTCCCGCTTCGCAGATTTTTGGCAAATTAAAGAACCTCAAGCCTGAAATAAGACTTGTGAGTAAGATTCGTCAGCCTTTTCACTCCCACATTTGAATTGCAACACTAATGGCCTCAGCTGTTAAAAAATGTTTAAATAAAAATATTAAACTAGTACAACACACGGCTTGGTTTTTACCCTCTTTGTTAAAATGAAGCATACAGTGTTTTGAAAATAGGCACAACTCGAATTCCCATACTTTCCCGTTTTCAGTAAAGAAATTGTTGGATATTTAAATCTGAAGCGAACGGGTTATTTCATTATTATTTTTACGCTCTTCGTGCCGCCATAGTATGGTCCAGTGGCGGCTCGCGGCCTTGAGGTTAGGTGAGAGCTAGTAAGAAAAATTATTTGTACACATGCTTACCTTAATTATGATTAAACACATCTATTTCTTGTACATCAAATCGGTCCTTTAAGGCTGCAAACTTTTCGGCGATATCTTCATGGAGTGGGTATGCCTTCGTTAACTGTATTCGAAGTTCTCTCTTCTAAATTTAAATTTATTGCTAAAAAACAAACAAGGCCAACAAAACAATTTCTGTAGAGTTTGAGAGGAGTACAGCCACGGATATCCCTTAAACCATAACAGTTTGAAACTAAGGTTGTAGTGTTTACCTGAATGTTTAACTTCATTTGGTACCACGTATTTGTAGAGATTTAGTGGGACATCCACAATTTAACACTTCCTTTATATCTTCATATCTCCAACGTGAAAAATTTGTTTTCAATAAGATGCACATTACATCATAAACAGGATTCTTATTTAAACCACCACAACAATAGCGCAATACAAAAGAATTTCATATACAAAGCAACGAAACAGTGGCTTTATACCTCTCCCTACTTCACTATACCTTATCCGCTCTTAGAGTGGTCCTAACATAAAAAAAAATGCCAATTGTATCCTTCCGCCATTCGCGCTACAATTGCTGTCACATTGACAGAGAGCACGTATGAAGTATATAAGACATGTGGTCATTGAATGGGGTAGATTACAAGAAAGTTAGTGAACTTTTTCACTGAACTTGTGAAATACATTTTTTTTTACTCTAGTCAAATGTTTGCAAGACTTGTGTTTTAAAAATTAGATGACGACACACCAACAGAAGACTCGACGCCTTCAGCCATTTCGTTGCATCAGAATCGACTGAAGCATGATTCAATTGCATCCTCCATATGTACTTATTGCTTCTATACCGTATGTCGGTGTCCATAACCAATGAAAAGCGAGCAGGTCACATGGTTTTGTTTTGACGAGGATCACTTTAAGAGCGGATGGCCTATAGTGGTATTTTGTTACGTTAGACATCAACGGGTGACGTCAAGGTTGTCATGGTGACCAGCGAGGTAGGACCAAAAGTCCTTCACTTCAGCGTTGGTCATGGGCCAGAACGACACCACGTAGCTAGGGCGCTCTGAGTCACAACGATGAGTCCCACCTCGTACAAAAATACAGAAATATATTTCTACTAAATACAACATTCGTGATAAGGAAATTAAAACTTAAAATAATTCTGGTAAAAATAAGGTGAAGTAGCACTTCACCTACTTCCCCTCAATAGCCGCCCTTGATGTATTCTGTCCGGCATCATTTTTTGTAGGCTTCTCAACGGTAAGATATTTTCCCGGAATGAGATTGTCAATCTTACGATCAACCGTCAGCCTGGAGGGCCAGGGACTCTTCTGTTGGGTAAAAACTTAAAGTATGTATTTTTTTGGCAGATGCTGTCGTCCTCAGCTGTGTTAAAATATTATATTTAAAATGTTATATGGAGGCCTTTCGGAAGTTAACTTCCATCATCAACAGAGTGAGTATCTGTTGCTTGTTGTTGATATTTAAGACGTTGTAGACTCGAGGTGCCTTTAGTAGCAACTGACTTTACGCGGGTGGTAAATCAAGCTATGCCAAACTTGCCATTAACGCTGGTCACCGAATAGACACAATAGAAAACACTCTAACGATGCTTTACAAAGAAAACATTTCTAGCAAAGATAAATATATTTGAAGACCTTTAAATCATAAAAGAAATAAGTTAAACAACACCTTACTTCTTAATGAGAACACGCCCCAGTCGTACAACCCATTATACGATATCGTCAAAAACAAGTCAGTTGCTACTAAAGAGACACCTCGAGTCTACAACCACTTAAACAACAACTAGTAGCAGATACTCATCCTGCTGATGACGGAAGTTAACTTCCGAAAGGCCTCAAGATAACATTTTAAATATAATATTTCAACACAGTTCCATGTCATATACCATCTCCACTTCTCGCAACTGGAATTCCCTACCACAAGAAATAAGGGGCTGCCGGACATTGGCATCTTTTAAAAGAAATCTAAATGTATATTTGCTCTAAACTCGACTTCATTATTATCCAGTGTAAGATATATATATATATATATATATATATATATATATATATATATTAATTGGTGTTTCCCGTATAATGTATCATATTATTATTATTATTATTATTATTATTATTATTATTATTATTATTATTATTATCGTATCATTATTGTTATTACCCTATAAAATGTTTGTACATGACATTTACATTGCTACATTTATTGTATCTTTAACTGTTTATAATTAGTATAGTGTATATCTATATTTGTCGAATATTTATTTGTATTTGTGCTGGTTGAGTGGAAGAGAGGGCCTTATGGCCTTAACTCTGCCAGAATAAATAAAGTATTATTAATAATATTATTATTATTATTATTATTATTATTATTATTATTATTATTATTATTATTATAAGATGACGGCACCTGCCAAAAGGTACATATTTTAAGTTTTTATCTTATGACTATTCATCTCAACGGAATTTGATATGAATTTTATTAGTAAAGTCTCTTCTGTTGGGGTTTTAAATATACCTCATCAAGGGGGCCTGGTTTTTGGCTGCAGACATCTCCTTCCCTCTCATTCGTTGGATTTACTGATGTATGTTGATTTGTTGTATCCACTCATAAAAGTTAGAGTTAAATAAAGTTAAAGTTTGGAAATTGGTTAAGGTGTAGCGTGCATAATATCACTTTTCATTAGTTGAATGTAATTACAAGAGAAGAATACACTTGAAAATGAAATATTGCTACATTTAAATTTACAACGAAGCTTACATTCTTCTGGATTTAATCTCCCCCTCCTGTATTTACATACTGGTCCCATTCATACTTCCTACCGTAATTGTATTATTCTTTCATTTCTCTATCTCTTTCTTTCCTTCATTTGTCCAATTCTTTTCCTTTCTTCATATACATTTTTTTTCCCGAGTGAATCAATTGCCGAGTCGTGAATCAAGTGCCCTATACTATAGACCTGTGAAAAAGTAGGATTTTAATGCATATTTATTTAATCGAGAAATTTAGGCCTATTTGATATACAAACTCCATTGCATGAAGGTCTGGAAGGTCTACCAGGCTAATGCTGGCCTCACGTCCATACGTGTTAACAATATAGGTGTGCGATTATGTAGCCAGTATAGGAGTGACTTGTAATCAACCTTTCGGGTCCCCAGCCGTTATAACTGTTTTTCGTAACCTGAAGCCGCTACTTGTTGTAGCTCCCAAATTCCTCACTATGTTGGGTGGGCACCGGTCCCATACCGACCGAAATTGCTTGAGAAAATTTCTTTCCCCATGAGTAATCAAACCAGCGCAAATCCCATACCTCATTTCTTATATACTTTTAAGTATTATTATTATTATTGTTATTGTTATTATTATTATTATTATTATTATTATTATTATTATTATTATTATTATTTATTATTATTAGTAGTAGTAGTAGTAGTAGTAGTAGTAGTAGCAGCAGCAGCAGCAGCAGTAGCAGTAGCAATAGCAGCAGTAGGAACATTTTTGGACCAAAGAGAGATGAACAGACAGGTGAATGGAGAAGACTGCATAACAGTGAATTACATGGTCTTTATAGGAAGCCAGAGATAATGAAAACAGTTAAGTCTCGTAGAGTGCGATAGGCAGGACATGTGGCACGAATGGAGAATGAAAGACGTGCATGGGGCTTCTTGTAGGAAAACCAGAGGGAAAACGCCCAGTTGATAGACCAAGAATGATGTGGGAGAATAACATTAACTATGATTTGAGGGAAGTAGATTATACAGGGGATGATTGGGAAACATTAGCTCAGGATAGGATGTATGGATATCTTATGTCCGCGCGGCCATGACCCTACGGGTTCGATAGTGCCAGTGAGTTAGTTAGTAGTAGAAGTAGTGGTGGCGGTGGCGGCGGCTTCGGTTGCGGCGGCTCCTGTATAATATTAAGAAGTACAGGGGCGAAAAATAGAGTTCCCGACGCTTACAAATTGGGACATACCAGCTAAGGGAGAAAACTCCAACAAAAAATCATCGACCTCCCCAGGATCACTGGAGGTTGAGCGTGAGGCTGACAATCCCACCCTGTAAAAACAAATACATTCAGAAAACCAGCATGCTTCGTATTGTGGGCAGAAGTTAAGAAGAGAATCCGAAAGTCGAACTTGAACCATAAGGCCTTCTCTTCCACTCAACCAGCACAAATACAAATAGATATTTGACGTCCTTGGCCAAAGTATTTAAACGAACAGCTGACAATCAGTGATTCGCTGCACACTTTAAATTTCTGTCCGTCAGAAATATAGATATACACTATTCTAACTATAAAGAGTTAGAAATACATTAAATGTTGCAATGTAAATTCGACGTAGAAACAAAATTTTATACGATAATAACAATACTTACGATAATAATAATAATAATAATAATAATAATAATAATATAAATAATAATAATCTAAATGTAATAAATTATACGAAAAATACCAATTACTATATGTACATTACACTGGATAATGATGAAGTCGAGGTTAGAGCAAATATAAATTTAGATTTCTTTTAAAAGATGCCAATGTCCGGCAGCCCCTTATTTCTTGTGGTAGGGAATTCCAGTTGCGGTAGTAGTAGTAGTAGTATCTCTCGTTACATAGTTTAACGTCTCTCTTTAAAGGTAATTTTACATACCCAACCCCATCCGGACCTTAAAGAGACGCGACCTGTCAGGAGAGGATTTGTAACTCTTCATCTGAAACATATACTATTTTGACCACACAAGGACATAGAGAACCTTTCTGGATGAGTGATTAATTCAATATCAGAGCCATCTCTAAGACAATACGAAGATTTAAAACAAGACACACCATTCACTCATTCACACTAAATAAGATGAATATGATGTTTATGATGACCGGATGATGTTTAAAGACAATTTGGGACTTATACGTTTCCCGAAATGTGTCGTATAGGTGAAAAAAAAACTCACCCAGGTAGGTTGTCCCTACCGGCAATCGAAACTGGGTCCACTGTATATAAGGCCATAATTATTATTTTTATTATTTGGCACTATTGTTGAATTTAATCTTGACCTCTGTAATGACCTCCATTCCCTCTTACTATCTTGAACCTTCGTTCTTCTGCTTTAATACCAATTTGACTGATGCCATTGTGTACATCATCCTGCCATTCATTCATCCGTCTTCTTTTGCTATCTATTTTGATATTTAAAATAATCTAGGGCACTTTATCATTATTCATCCAATTATATTTTATTATTATTATTAGTGTATTCTAATGCCATCCACTGGACTTTTCGTGCTTCGGGTTTTGCACTGTGCGGATAGATGACGTTAATGTGGTCTATTTTCAATATATATACCACTTTGGCAGACCACTGTACATAAATTAAATATTCTTGTATTGGGTACAGAGAGAAGTGTAGGATGAGTGTATGTTTGTGTGTTTTGTATAGTATAAAATATGTTGAATGAGGAATGATAATGGAGAGAGGGAGAAGGTGAAACCCGATGCCGGCACGTAGTCTACTCGTGTCTAAAAGCACCAAGGGGGCAGCCAGGCTTTACATCCTCATCTGACGGACGAATCTCTATTAAAATGTGTATTTAGGAGGGATTTGCAATTTAATGCAGGAATCTGGTGCACAATTTAAAAAAGTAAAGTAAAGTGTTCCCACAACAGGCCTCGGGAGGCCCTTGGGGTAGTAGGATGTTAAGGCTCCCACTTTTTCTAGTCAATCGGCACTTGATGTCAGCCGGGTTGTCAGCCCTGCGTCACGGCCGCCTTTACCCCCAGAACAAGCATCTGGTACTCATTTCAGTTAGAGGCTGAGTCGGCCCCAGGGCTCTGGTGCCACCAGAAGGTTTGGGTCAGTTTAAAAACCCTGACCCCACCGGGACTTGAACCCTCGACCTTCCGGTTTGTAGCGCACTGCCTTAACCACTACGCTAAGGCGGGTGCACAATTTAGCAATTAAAATTGTACACCAAGACATTTCCTGGCCCGGAAATGTGATTTTTTTGCATCTGATTTGGCCTTGTAGAGTGAAGAGTACATATCTGCAGTACTGCTCAATTACTGTTGTGTGTGCAGATACATAAGAGATTACCTTTGAAAGAAATTCTGTAATTTCCTGCTTCATCATCGTACCACGTAGGCGGTAGGCCTACTGAACATGTCTCGACTTGCACAACACTAAGAGAGAGGAACCGGGAGGGATGACCTTCAAATTTGTATCACGTATACATGATGCAATAAGCTAACAAATATCGTAAAAACAAATGTTTACGTGTTGAATTATGGCTGCGAAAATAATGATCATCACTTATTGAACAGCCCTCATATATTATTTAGATGAGCCTGTTAACGCTCTGGTGGGAGCAAGTTTCGATTTTTCGCAACGGAACTCGGTATATGTCATTGAAATTAAACGTCAAAGGCATTCTCTAAAAATCAGCGAAATCCTAACATTAGAAGTGGGACTTTACGAGAAAACCGAAATTTAAGAGTACCACTAGTGGCTGTCATGTATGTTTCCTCGTTGCAAAACTGTATACATAGGGTTTAATTAATAAACGGAAGATATATTCCGTAATCCAACAAAGTCTGACTATAAATTCGAAGTGCTGAGGATTTCGCTTAATTCCTGCGTGTTGAATTTATTTTTATCTAAGTGTTATTACAGTGTCTTCAGATTAAGTCGCAACCCTAAGCGCCTGGTAACCAACCAGCAAGCCAAGCGGTCAAAGCATCCCCGTTTCCCGTCAATGAACTGGCGGGCGGGCGGTAAAGGAGGTTCCATTTACATTCTTTGTACCCCTATTTAGTGTTACTTTTATACTGTAAGGCTCAGACGTGTTTTCTGATCTTTTTAAACCAATTTAAGAATTTGTGTTCAGATGTGACAGTAGTGATTTCTGTTTAACATAGTGTATATCAATGAGGGTATTTTTTACTTTTGAGAAATGCAAAGAATAAATCTTACAAAACTTGTCGCCGTACATTTTGCCGTTAATTCTCTAACTCAACTGTCACAATTTCAAATCCTCAAACATTAGAGGAACTTAAAGAAAATATTAGAACTGTCAACTCCAACATTTCAAGGCAGCGTGTTTCAAAATTTTCTTCGCTGGTTTGAACGTTGTATTGAAGCTGAAGGAGATAGTTTTGAAAATAATTTATCATAATGTAAGGAATAAACAAGACAAAAATCGATTTTATTCCATTGCAGTCTCTAAATTATTTTTAGAACTACTTCGATTTATTTGGTGAGATTGCCATAAGAGATCCGTGCGACAAGCGACGCCAAGGTGTTAGGGTTGCTTCTTAAAATTAAGACTCTGTTGGTGTATATGCGCTGACACTTGTGAACGCGTACTACTTTTATTGTTGGGTACATACAGTTTAAAAAGATTGAGTTTGGGAGAGAATTGTGCTTCTTAATTTTGTTTCAGTATTGTTCTTTCTTGTCTAAAAAGTTAGACTTATACGAATGTGTCTAAATGGCACAAAGAATAGGGTGCGTGTAGACAAACAATTTTCGGATACTTTTGAAATCCACAATGGGTTGAAGCGAGGAGATGCACTATCTCCTTTACTATTTAATTTTATACTAGAGCATGACATCAAATCTTTAGAGGATGAAGAAGGCCTACAACTCAATGGTATTAATAAGCTGTTGGTTTATGCTGATGATGTAGTAGCCCTACTATTGGGCGATATCGAGGAGAAACTAAAGGTCAACACGCACACACTACTGAGTAACACTAAGAAACTGGGACTGGAATTAAATATCAATAAAACTAAATATATGGTCACACATAGAAATATATTATATAATGGAAATGGACAGCTAATGACAAATGAGGGACATTTTGAGGAAGTGGCTGAATTCAAATACCTAGGAACAATAATCACAAACAGGAATGAGATGCGCAAGGAAATTAAACATAGACTCAATTCTGGAAATGCGTGTTATTTTGCATTACAGAGACTCTTGACTTCCCAACTCCTTTCAAATAAATAATAGTTAAAAAAAGCCAAAACAACACGCTTTATTACAAAAACGAACTAAAAAATGAAAAATAATTTTAATTTCCAACACGCTTGGGATAAAATTAAAGTGGCCAACAAAAAAATCATCTCCAATACATCTAGAATAAAACTAGAGTTATCTACAAAAAAATAATTTTACCATCTAAAGCGTGGAGTGCTCATTATAGTTTTGACGTTTTCATCTTAGAGACTTGACTTTTACCAATATCTATTTATTATCAAATATGTTAGTTGATATAGAGCACCCCACGCTTTTGATGGTATTTTTTTTGTAGATAACTCTAGTTTTATTCTAGACGTGTTGGAGATTATTTTGTTGTTGGCCACTTTAATTTTATCCCAAGCGTGTTGGAAATTAAACTTATTTTTCATTTTTATGTTCGGTTTTCTAATAAAGCGTGTTGTTTTGTTTTTTTAAAACTATTATTTATTTATTAGTTTTAATATTTTACAGTATAAGATAAAATATAAATATCTTTAAATTCGATACTATTGTAGTATGAGCTAAAAGTAATACTCTACTAAAAAAAATCCTCCGGGCCGGATTTGAACCAGAGACCTATGGATTACTGAAATTATATACCACTACAGTCCACCGCACTACCAACTGAGCTCTTACAACGATCGAGTAAGATGTTGATAAGTCCGCAACCTATTATACCGGTTTTTATTATTTTGATTTTCTGCTGATTCTGGCCATGATTTTAGAAACATTTATGAAATTATTGATCCAATGATTTTAAGTGGGTGAAAATCGAGTTGAAAGATTCCGTTACATAGATAGATACAGGCCAAGCTAATATAAAGCGTGTAAAAACGTTAAACCGAAAGTATATAAAACTATTATTCTACCAGTTACAGTATATTATATGGATACGAAACATGGACTCTTACTTTAAGGGATGAAAGGAGATTACGAGTATTTGAGAATAAAGTTCTTAGGAAAATTTTTGGACCGAAGAGAGATGAACAGACAGGTGAATGAAGAAGACTGCATAACAGTGAATTACATGGTCTTTATAGGAAGCCAGATATAATGAGAACAGTTAAGTCTCGTAGATTGTGATTGGCAGGACATTCAGCACGAATGGGGAATGAAAGACGTGCATGGAAGCTTCTTGTAGGAAAACCAGAGGGAAATCACCCAGTTGGTAAACCAAGAATGAGGTGGGAGAATAACATTAACTCTGATTTGACAGAAGTAGATTATACAGGGGATGTTTGGAAAAAGATTGGCTCAGGATAGAGATATATGGAGAGCTTATGTCCGCGCGGCCATGAACCTACGGGTTCGATAGTGCCAGTGAGTTGTTATTCTTTCTTGCTTCTAGACAGAACAAGATGACTGGACTATGAGGACGTGGTAAATACCTTCGCTGAGTAAAGAGCAACACGTATAATATTCTACCACATTTTGAGCGAGTCATAATAAAAATGTTGTCAATTTAGAAAATGTATGTGTTATGTTCTTATATTTATTAGACACTGCGGCTTCATTTAGCTGAATGCTTCGGCCTTCCCTACAATTACTTTCCAATACTTTATATCATGAACAACATCTAATCCAATTTTGTATCTTCGTTTTCCAAGTCTTGTAAGGCGTCATCTGTCTTCGGCTCTATTTGTTAAAATTTTTCACTGGAAAAGTTGTTTAACCATTTTTTTCATCAAACCAACTTACACTTTGTGATCATACGAAATTAACAACATTCTTATTTTTAATTTTACAGATACTATCTCATTAGTAATGTCGGTTCGTAAACATTTTTTTTATAATTTTTCTGACAAGAAATTATACTACTCTTCTAAGTTGCAAGCTACAAGAAAAGCAGACCAGCGCACATCAAGAACCCAAACTTAGTGCTACGAAACGTTATCAAAATGCCATGAATAATAAAGCACATAAATGAAATATTTAAGACTATAGAATAAACACTATAAATTAGTGGATTAAGCAAATAAATACAAGACAATAACTCCAACACCGTATAATAAAACACCAATATTCCATATCTGGCAAATAGCTTTTGTAAAATAATTATCATAAGTAATGCCACGAGCGATTTCCAAATTATCAATAAATTCACGATGTCACGAAGTGATGAGGGAATTTATCTAGAGAATTTGGAAACCAAGAGTGGCATTTGTTACGACAATTTAACAAATAAAATTCAGCTGTTTACTCACAAATAATTATTTAAATATAGTTATTTTAAAATATTTATATATTTAATGTAAACGGCGATGTTTGAAAACAAGCGAGAAACGTTTGTTGTTTCATTTGTTCATCACTGCAACCAGATCATATTATTTATTGCTAAAGGATCGCAATATTGTAAGAATGCACCCTAGTGGAGAAAAAATGAAACACATCAAAATGTTTATAACCAACATTATAGGTTATTAATTACAGTGTGATCCAGAAATATGGCTGTACGTTTGACCGCATTTTGTGACAAAAGTATTATTATTAAAGGAAATATTATGTTATAATTGGAAAGGGAATCCTTCAAATTACAACAATAGAACAAAACAAATCACTTACAACAACACTAAAAAGTCACTTTATTGCTTCAAACTGTTCGCCGTTTACATCCAAGCATAATTGGCAACGCTTTGGGAAGTCATTCATTGCGTTATGATACATGCTTAGAGGAATAACTCTAATTTCTTCCTCAATCACTAATTTTAGCATGTCGACGTCTTGAGGTTTCCGGGCTTAAACCTTCTCCTTCAAATAACCCCACAACCAATAGTCACATGCTGTGAGGTCAGGGGAACGGGCTGGCTATTCAATGGGGCCTGTTCTTCCCACCCACCTGTTTTGCAAATGATCATCCAAAATTTCCCTCACCGCAATTGCAGAGTGAGGATGCGCACCGTCCTGCTGGAATAAACATTGTTCATGTTCAGCACTTCGCATTACCGGCAGGCCAATTTGTCCAAGGATATCACTATACCGATCACCATTAACAGTCTCATCCAAAATTCTCATTCCTAACAGTCCTTCACATCCGCATCTTAAATGTGTCTCTCCAATAACATTAGGATTCTCTCTACCATAATAGTGACAATTGTGTTGATTAACACGTCCGTTCACATGGAAAACAGCTTCATCAGAAAAGTGCAATTTTCTGTACCAATGATCGTCGTTTGCTGATTCCCTTACGACAAATTCACAAAATTCCATCCGCCTGTCAGGGTCGTTTTCATTAAGTTCGTGGACACAAATCGGTTTGAAGGAGTGGTACTTCTCACGCTTCAAAACACGACACACACTCGATTGACTGATATCAAGCTCACGTACAGCTTGGGGGGTTGATTTTTTAGGGCTAGCGTCGAACGCCTCCACAATTCTCTTCGTTGTTTCTGCATCCGTGGTAATGCGAGGCCTTCCAGGAGGTATGCTTTTCTGCATCCTTCCCGTTTCCAGCAGTCGTTTTCTCCACTTCCCCATAGTCGACGGCTGCAATGCTACGTTAAACCCACACCTTGCCCGTCTTGCGACCTCACGATCATTAGCATACGTTATTGCCCATGCAGCAATTGTAATTTGCTGTTGCATATTCAACGCCATTTTGACTAATGCCGTAAGTTCTACACTGTTTTGTATTATTCTATTGTTGTAATTTGAATAATTGCCTTTCCAACGGTAATTTCATATTTCCTGTAATGGTAATATTTTCATCACACAACGCGATCAAACGTATAGCCTTGTTTATGATTCACCCTGTAGTTTCTGATGTCCTATGATGTAAATATGTCAATTATATTTCTTCTGGAACGTAAATACCTGGGAAATAATACGCTTAAGAGAGTGCAAACAGTGGTTTCTTTTTATTGTGGTATAATCAATTGCTAGAAAGGTGTTTTTCTATTATATCCCGCAAGCAGTATCTGCTTACATTAATACACTGTATATACAATCTGGGAGCCATTTGTGTTCTAGGATTCTTATATCTTAACATATAAATTGCTATATTCATCGTATTTCTTAGAGAATCACTGCAAAATAATGCTCTGGCCTATTCAGAATGTTAAAAAGGAGGAGTTATCTTTAATATGATATACTTATTTGTTAAATTCCGGATGAAACACGACTGTGATTGGTTGTAAATCAAAATTCATTGAAACGCGATTGGTCATTGACTCCCATTTGGGGCATGAATTAAATAGTCATAAGTAATGCCACGAGTGATAGGTATCCTATTAATCTAGAGGATTTGGATATCAAAAGTGGCATTTATTAGGACTATTTAACGAATAAATTTAAGCTGTTTACTCACAAATCATTATTTAAATATAGTTATTTTAAAATATGTATATATTTAATGTAAACGCCGATCTTTGAAAACAATTGAGAAATGTTTGGTTATGCTTCATTTGTTCAGCACTGCAACTTGATCATACTATTTATTGCCACATAGGATCACAATATTGTAAGAATGTACCCTAGTGGAGAAAAAATGAAACACATGAAACTATATTTTATAACCAACATTTTAGGTTATTAATTGTTTTTTTTTTCGGAAACAACTCAGTAAAATCAGATTTAAAAACCCAATTATTGGACACACTGTTATCAAATGTGTAGGTTGAAGGAATATATTCAATATTTGCTATAGGCCTATTCAACGTATTTCTTAGAGAGTCGGTCACTGCAAATTAATGCTCTGACTTGGTCAGACCATTGAAAAGGAGGTACTAAAGATTCGATAATTATCGAGGTGAAACACAACTGTGATTGGTTGTAAAACAAAATTCATTGAAACGTAATTGATCATTGACTTCCATTTGGGGCATGAGTTAAATAGTCCTGCAATATACCCACAGGGTAAAACGCAGGTAGCAAGAATTTGTTAAAAAAAAAAGTAAAGACCATCAGAATCTATGGTGTTGAGCTATCTTTTAGCGAGATTTATTATCCGGCGACGGTACCAGTCTCTGGTATTTGATACGAAGATTTCGTTGAGACACCCATTTCCGTAGCTTCAATGTTTTCGAAATTTCACGCAAAAAATGGACAATGGGTCTACATAGGATGGTAATCGGAAGGCACAAGATCAGATCTATATTTTGGATGTGATAGCAGTTCGATTCATGCCAATTATTGATTTTTTATCATGATTGCTCTTACAGTATGCGGTCCGGCCGGGTTTGAACCCATGAGCCTCAAAATTTCATGAACTCTCCAGTTTTTAAAAATAAACACCCGCGCCAACTGCACGTCCGTTTGGAACAAACTCTCAGTGGATCGCATCTTCAAAATTCCACCAGACACACATATTTTCATTAAAAACCGATGTTACTTATGAGACAACATAATATTTTCGAAATTTGTTCTAATTGTCCAAGTTTAATCTCCATTTTTTTGTTGGCCCTGGCATTTTTCTTTGGATATTCCTTTCAGAAACTAAGTTTTCATATTCCGTCCTTTTTGAAGGCCAGGTTTCAGAGGAGTAAGTTACCACATGTATCACAGCTCGGTATATTCTAACTTTAGTATTGTTTGTTGTTAATCCGTAACCGAGGAGTGATTTTTTAGCATGATACGCTCCGTTGCCTAATCCTATTTCATATTATAGGTTTTATATGCTAATTAATTGTGAGGGGCAACATTTTACTAGCGGCCTAGTGACGCGAGATGCCTCATGTATCACAGGTCTTCAATAATAATGGCTTAATTTGATTTCTTAACCTATCGTCGGACACGAGTAGAGAGGTTTTCTTTAATTGAATGAGTCATTTCGAAAAGGGATCATCTACAGCTGAACATATTTTACAGGAGAGGGAAAAAAACTGATTCAATTTCTCCAGGATAAAGCTATAATCTGAAATTTCTACTGAATAATTTTCATACCCATTCACGTTTAATAACCGATTTACAAGACTTTCTTGTTATTGGTTTTCCCAGAAAACTAATTACAATTTTCCGAAGATGATCCCTTTTCGAAATGAACGAAGAAACGTTTATTAAATTTAACACATTTCGTTGAAAAAGTTTATTATTGCGAAATAACTACATACATGGAATAATATTGTATACATTTTATTACATGGAAGTGACTATAAAAAAAAGTACACCCGAAAAATTTCGTCATTGAACATCTTCGGCGTTCTCTACTACTTCAGCTGTAGTTGTAGGCCATTTGAATAAATCATCATAAAAATGTCGATGGATATCAGGAATGTAATGATAAAGTTTATTTACATCATCCATTTTTTTGTGATTGATTGGTACTTTGCTGGTGTAGGCAGGGTGTGTTTTCACATCTGGTATTTGCAGTATTTCTGGGGGCTTTGGTTTGAGCAAGTTGAACTCTTGTTCCCCGAAAATGGTGTCAATGAATTTCCGGCCGATTACGATTCCAGGCTTGTCACTATTACACTCAAATTCGTAAAATTTATTTATTGTAAAATAATGTTTTTGTTCCTTTGGAACACCTTTACCCATACTTTGTATGGACAACACTTTCTTTTTGAAAAATATTGGCCACCATTGTTGAAAATTTATAATGTCCGTATGATGAATTTTCTTCAAAGAAAACTTGTTGGTTTGAGAACAACTACTTATGAAGCCCTCATATTCCTCTGGAGTATAAACGCGGTCGTGACGGCGGATTTTGCGTTTCACTACAGCAAAATTTCTATCGCAGTCATTGAAGGAATGACTTCTTTGGGGGAAGTATATTTTAACTTTAGTGAATTTTCCTGTCATCGTAAGGGCGAGAATGACTGAAAGCAACGGCGTGGACATCTAAAATTGAATTAAAATTGGAATTTAAACTTAATAATGAAATAAAATTGTGCAGGTACAGCGTTTTCAATGTTAGGTTCAAACTGACTTAATATTGCTTACCCACAATCCTCTCCTGTTTTTCGATCCGGAATTTCTGTTTTGGCGTGGTTGACATGTCTCTGCCCTTGAACTTTAGCTTTCTTGATTATGTTGTGCAAATATTTTTCTGGTTGTCTGATCCCTTTCTTTCTCTCAGTCGAACGACCGCTTTCGTCAGATTCCGACGATTCCGAAACAGATTCATTAATATTATCATCATTATTACACGGCTGACGGCCTCACAATAGCGTAATTTCAATAAACAACTTCACTGTGTAACGTTCAGATCTCAACTGATACGATTGTAATCTACTTAATATTATTCTGCTTATATTGTTATAGTGTTTATGTTATTTATAGTTATTACAAATATGTTAATAAGGTCTGTCATTTGGGTGAATGATCTGTATTTCAAGTGCCCTGCATTAAATAAATAACAATTGTAGCATGATTTTAATGTTGTTTACTTTGAATAACACAGAAAGAGTGCAAAGGGCATTCAGGACAGATATGCAGCTGAAGTCAAGATCACATTCGTGCGTCAGTCCGTTCGAAAAGGGAACAACTCGGCGAGTTGATCCTTTTTCGAAATGACTACCTGAAAGGTAAAGTCAGAAAGTGGTAAAAGAATTGTGTATTTGATCTATTCTCACGCGGAATCGATGTAAGGACATATGTAAACATGGAATAACGAAAAAAGTGAATTTCAGAAAAAATCGTAGATGATCCCTTTTCGAAATGACTGATTCAATTATTTTCATCAATAAGGCGGCACGCTACAATTCGGAATGTAGTGGATTTTAGATCCGATGGAGTCAGGGTTTTTAAACTGGCGTAAATCCTCTGGAGGCACCATGATTCTGGGGTTGATTCAACGAGTAACAGAAATCAGTACCAGACCATGTTCTTCGGTAAAGTTGACCGTCATGTAGGGCATAAACTCGGCTGACGCGCAAACTGCCTAGAATAGAGAAACCATAACGTTCTACTAACCCGGACTCATAGGGCCAGTGGTGGATTACACAGTCGAGAAAACCAGAAGAGAAATCGGGTTATGTATTCCGAGATTTAAACTTAGTTATCTTGGAGTATGATCTTCAAACGCTAGGATCTGTGTCTTCTCGATAATACATTATGTATATACAATGTAATTATGTAATGTATTAAGTAACATTCACATTATTTAGGAAGATGAAGTCACGACATCTAGTAAGTGATGATAGAATCTGTATGATACTTGCGCTGCTGTGGTAACTTACAGAACTACATGCTTCAAATCTTTTGAATCGAAATCAATATTGACATGTAGATTTAACATTGTGTTTAATTAATTGGATCCTTGAATAAATGTGTTACGGTCAATTTCTAAACAAAGTTTTTTTTTTCTGTGTACTTCATCCTAATATATTGAATGATTGATTGTAGTAAATAAAGCTTGGTAAATAATAGGATGTCACAGCTGACAAAGTGTGCCACATAATTTTAATTTCGTAATATTTCTTTATATGCATATATATATATAAGATCGATAATTGATTATGTAATAGTGAGGAAACGGATATATATTATTGTTCAAGATGTTAGAGTCAATCGAGGACCCGAATGCAGAACGGATCATTATATGCTGTCAACTAGGATAGTATGCCCTATAAACAGGCAAAAGGTAAATAAAGATCAAAATATAGAAATAGAAAACGAATTAGAAAAATGTAGATATAATCTACATTTACAAGATGAGACTATTAAAAGTATATATGCCCAACGCCTCACCGAAAAATTAAAATTTGATGAAGATTGGAACTCGGTCGTTATTTATGAGCATTTGAAAAAAATATATACATGAAGAAGCAAGAGAAGCACTTGGTCTGGAAAATGATAAACACCATAAAAACCATTGGGTGAATAAGGAAATACTTGATATCATAACAAAAAAATGCATATAAAAAATATTAAAGTTCCAAGAAAGATGAAGATTATCAAAGTTATAACATACTTAAAAGAAAGGTCAAAGCAGAAGTCAGGAAACATAAAAAAGAAATGCGGAATAGGGTATGTGGAGAAATCGAGCATACAGTAGGCTATTCCAAAGTCAGCCCAAGCATGGAGGAAATTACAAACATGCGAAATGTTAATATGACAAAGTGTTTTAATTTAGTACCAATGAAAACTTTTCAGGAATATTTTAAAATGATTTTAACAGAAACTAGGAGATAATTTATAGACTATGCTACACTGGATATTGCAAAGGGTAACTTAATAGAACCTAAAACAGAAGAGGAGGTGAGAAACGTGTTGAGAATAGCAAAAAATGGAAAATCGGCAGGTCCAGGAGGAATAACCATGGGACTAATTAAATATGGTGGTTCAGGAATTATAAGAATTTTAACTAGACTTTTTAATAAAGTGATAGAAGGAGATCCTATTCCAGATGAGTGGAAGTTATCGTATATTAGTGCAATATACAAAAATAAAGGGAATAAAAGAGATCCAGCAAACTATAGAGGGATCAGTGTTATGGCAGCAATTAGTACAATGTTAAGTACAATTATTAAAATTAGATTGGAGGAACTAATACAAAATAAAATATCAGAAGAACAAACAGGTTTCACAGCAGGTAAATCGTGCCTTGATAATATATTTGTGATTAGGCAGATTATAGAAAAGATGTTGGCTAAAGGAAAAAAAGTTCATATGGCATTTATAGACCTGGAAAAGGCATATGACTCTGTACCCATCAACAACCTTTGGGTTGCAATGGAGAAGTTTGGAATACCTAAATCTCTTATACATTTTATAAAAAGAATGTATGATTGAAAAGCAAGTATTAAGGTTGGAAATAGAGTATCCTCAGAATTTGATATAACAAAAGGATTAAGACAAGGATGCGGGATGTCACCAACATTGTTCAAGATATATTTATAAGATGTATTAATGAAATGGAATAAGTCATGTATGGGAATGGGAATATCAACATTAATGGCCATTTACTGCACAATTTATTATTCGCTGATGACCAGATTATAATAGGACAAGATAAAGAAGATATAGAATATATGATTATAAAGTTGGTAGATGCATTTGAGGTAGGTGGACTGAAGATAAATTATATCAAAACAGAATATATGATAATCGGAGGAAATTCAGGTGACCTACAAATAAATAATATGATAATTAAACATGTTGAAGAATTTAAATATCTTTGTTCTATAATAGATAAATCTGGTACTTGTGAAAAATATATTAACAGAGTAAATTGTGCAAGGCAGGCGATTAGATCCCTGAATTGTCTTTTATGGAATAGAAATTTGACCAGAAAAAAAGAAGAGATTATACAGACAATAATAGAAAGTATACTTACATATGGATCAGAAAGCTGGACAATAAATGAAAGGATGCAGAAAAGAATCTTGGCGACAGAAATGGATGGATTACGGAGAAGTATGAGAATATCCAGGCTACAACATATACGAAATACATATATCAGACAAGAAATGGATGCACAAGAAACTATTATCGATGGGATAAGAAAGGGAGCTCTACAGTGGTATGGACATGTACAACGGATGTCGGAAGACCAGTGGCCTAAACAGGTGTTGGATTGGATGGTACCAGGCAGAAGGAAGAGGGAGAAATAGAAGAGCATGGTATGAGGGAATATATGATGTCATGATGAAGAGGGGTATGGAAGATGGACAATGGGAAGATAGGAATCTCTGGCAAGCAGGAATCAAGGGCAAACTGCTGTAAAGTAGAAAGCCTGTATTAAGTATTAAGTAATATATATATATATATATATATATGTATATATATATACGCCGTGTTTAGACCTGCTACCATTTTGCCCTGTTCCTTAGAGGATTTACTCATATGTTTAGTAACATTCATAGTAGCATCCAGCTCATAACTATCAGTGCTATTTATAATCCTTTGCCCGGGGCCCATCAGAGGCAAAGATTAATTCATCTTTCCTACTTAGATTCACAAACATGTATTAATTAATAATAATAATTGCTTAACACACTGTTGTAATTTATGATACGTTTTTAAACTCAGAATATTATTTTCAACCATGAAAGCTAGACAGGGAAGGGGAGCTATTATAACCTTGGGAAAGCTCGTAAACAGCTAACAAATACAATAATTAAACATTCTGGTTTTCTTAAAATAAGATTTAATATATCAATTGTACGTCTGAGGTTGAAAAGTAAAAAATATATTAAATATAAACAAAATTTGACCATTCCATTGTTAAAGAGAAACAATAATAATAATAATAATAACAAAAGTAACAATCTTTACGCATTCTAACACTCATGCATAGGCCTACCTTTTAGTCCTGCTTAGGGTACCCTACCCTGGCTTGCCGGACCAAATTCAAAACACGCAGCTCTCCTGGAGCTCGCGTCCTCCAGACGGTAACCAACTGTTCGAAAGAAAATCTATGATCGAATGATACAGTTTATTACGTTTGGCCTATTTGAGAGTTCCGAGGTAGAGGGGAAGTTGCGCACTACAGAGCAAAGGGAGGGGTAGGAAGGAGAGTGGGAGTAGACACAAAGAGAAAGGGAATTGGCATAGTTCATTAATCTCACTGTAGAGGGAGGATAACAGCACAGATGTTTCGTAACGAAATAGCACTTTCGGTACATATATATATATATAATATATATATATATATATATATATATGTGTGTGTGTGTGTGTGTAATAACTTGCATACATTAAATCAAATATTACGAATTAAATAAATTATTTCGAAAAATTGATCACGCGCGCGCGTGTACACACACACGCACACCTGTTCCGACATTAGGAAGATTTAAAGCGATCTTCCCACGTTCTTGTAGGTCTTCCTGCAGTTATATTTCCTTCTGGCTCGTACTGCAGTAATAACTTCGGGAGTCTACTATTTTCCATTCTGTTAATATGGTTCATTCAATATCTTTTATGGTGCTCAAATTATTCTGTTATAATTCCACCAGAACTGATAAAATCAGGAGGGAAAAATTAGACTAGATACGTCGGTTGCTTGGTATAGATTGGGAAAAAGAGGCTCTTCCAAATGAATGGAAATAATCTATTATCGTACCAATCTACACTGCTCAAAAAATTAGGGGATATTGTAGAATAACCTGTTAAGACTATGTTTTTTGGAATAGTATTAGATGCAATCACTTTCTATTACTCCAAGATAATGTAAATAAGAGTTTGAAGTTGTTACGTAACCTCGGTACCACATCAGAGGGCAGTGTCTGTACTGTTGATGTGAAAGGGGGGTGTGGGGGTGAATGTTTTGTTGCTGTTTTTAAATCCAGTCCAGTTTTCAGTTAGTGAATGACTTGCCTTAGGGACAGTGATGCCTCGACAACGTGATTTACCTGAACCAATGGCTTGGAGGGCCATAGGAAGGATGGAAGCTGGACAGACACAACAAGAGGTGGCACAAGCCATTGGGGTGTCTCAAAGCGTGATTTCCAGTCTTTGGAATCATTTTCAAAGAACATACTGTTCACAGAAGAGCCGGACAAGGTCGACCAAGGGCAACAACAGCAAGGGATGACCGTTACCTCTTGTTAACAGCCCGTCGGAATAGACATCAGAATGCAACTCAACTGCAAAATACACTTCAAACAGCAACAGGACGCAGGGTGTCAACTCAAACTATCCCTAATCGACTGCATGGAAGTGGTCTCTATGCCCGTAGGCCCATGGTGTGTACCAGGTTAACTCCACAACACCGTAGAGATCGCAGAAACTGGGCGGAGGAACATCGTGGGTGGAGGCATGCTGAATGGAGATCAGTTCTTTTTTCTGATGAGTCGCGATTCAACATGGAATGTGATAGTCGGCGTGTATTCATCTGGAGAGAAAAAGGGACACGAAACAATCCAGCTTTTGTACGTGAAAGATCCCCATATGGTGGCGGTGGATTGATGGTGTAGGCAGGAGTATGGACGTATGGACCTCTACGTTATCCAAGGTGATACTTTGACTGCGGTAAAGTATAGAGATGAGATTCTCCGACCTTTTGTCGTGCCTAATGCTGATGCCATAGGTGATTCTTTTCTTTTTATGGACGACAATGCACGACCCCACAGAACTGGCTTGGTGGACGACATGCTGGAAGTGGAGGGTATCGAGGGTATGCAATGGCCAGTTTCCTCCCCGGACTTAAATCCGATTGAGCATGTGTGGGATGCATTAGGCAGGTGAATTGCAGGCAGACCAGCACCTCCCACAACTGTTCCAAATCTGCACATTGCTCTTTTGGAAGAGTGGTCACGTATCCCCCAAGAACTCATTGCTAACCTCATTGCATCAATGCCATACAGGTGTGAGGCAGTGCTAGCCGTTCGAGGAGACCATACACCATACTAAAGAAACATTTTCACCCATGTTAATGTTGCTTTGTTTGTTTGCCATATTCCTAATCAGGATCTCTTTGACATCTGGTGTGGTACAGAGGTTACGTAATGACTTCAAACTCTTGTTGACATTCTTTTGGAGTAATAGAAATCACTTCACAGGTATAACTACTACTCCAAAGGATAAAGAACAAACAATAAATGAATTATCACTGACAAATCAACCCGACAGAGAACATTTCCACTTCTCATATGTTACAGACTACGACGTAAAGAAAGCCATCATGCGAATATAAACCAAAGCAGAAGGAACTGACCGTATAAATATTACTTTACTGAATAAAATAATCGAAGCTATACTACCTACTATAACTCATATTTTTAACTCCTCACTACAAACTTCTACATATCCCTCATTGTGGAAACAAGCCCTCGTACGTCCACTGCCTAAAGTTAAAACGCCCTCAACCCCGAACGACTTTCGACCCATTAGCATTTTACCTACTCTTTCAAAAGCTCTGGAACGATTAGTCCATAAACAACTGACTGAATACCTAAATGATTACAACCTTCTAGATCAATTTCAGTCAGGCTTCAGGACAGGACACAATACAAATACTGCTCTACTAAATATTTGCGAAGACATACGCGAAGCTGCTGATAATCGAAAACTTACCGTTCTTACATTACTGGACTTTAGTAAAGCATTCGACACGGTAGACTTGGACTTATTGTTGCATAAACTTAAAAACCTCTTACTCTCTGATAGTGCCACGAAATGGTTCAATTCCTACCTTCATAAGCGCCAGCAATCTGTTATAGGAAATCATACATTATGTTCTTCTTGGTCCTTCCGTAAAGCTGGGGTTCCACAGGGTTCGGTACTTGGACCTTTGCTTTTTTCAATCTACATAAATGACATATCTAACTCCCTAAAGCATTGCAAACATAATTTATTTGCAGACGACATGCAAATCTACATCCACACAGACAAATATTCACTAAATGACGCTGTTGCCAAAATTAACGAGGATCTTGACTCACTAATGACTTGGACAGTTAAATATGGACTGCAATTAAATCCTACAAAGTCACAATCAATCATTATGGGTCATCAGAGACTATTATCTACAATTAACCTAAACACAGTTTCGCATGTGTCACTAAACGGAGTTCAAATCCCTTATAGTGAGACAGTAAAAATTCTAGGAGTATTTATTGACAAAAACTTAAATTGGAATACACAAATAAACCATACATGCAAAACAGTCTTCTCAATAATACATTCATTAAATCGTGTACGAAATTGTTTGCCATTCGCCCTTAGGAAAATGTTAGTAGAAACACTTGCAATGCCCCATTTTGATTATTGTGACACTCTTTTTACAGACTTAAATATTATTTCCACTCAAAGACTTCAACGTGTTCATAATTCTTGCGCACGTTTTATTTGTGGTATTCGCAAATTTGACCATGTTATACACCGTCCCTGGAACAATTATCGTGGTTTCGTCTAAGAGATCGTAGAACTGTCCATTCCCTATCCCTTCTCTATAAAATACTTCACACATCATCGCCTAATTATTTATCACGCCGCTTCATCAGACTATCCGACACACATAATCTTGACACTCGATCCCATCAGCACATTGTCCTTTATATCCCGCCTCATCACACTGTATATTATTCATTATCTTTTACGGTTGTCACTTACCAAAACATGGAATTCCCTTCCACCCTATGTCAGAGACTGTCAAACTATAACATCCTTCAAAAACAAACTAAAGGATTATTTAATAACAAACTGACTTATACACCTCACTGATAGTATTCTTTTAGCAATATTAATATATTTAATTATTTATGTAAATAATATTAAGAATAACAAATATTTTTATTTGTTTTGTTTTAAATATTGTATAATCGTAAAATTAGTTTTCTATATCTCATTATTTTCCTGTTTTTTATATACACTAGACAGGGACAATTTAATATGTCTTGCTTGTATACATTTTATTATTAGTTTTAGTCTTAATTTTAACTAATATTAACTGGTTGTATTATAGATCGTAATATGTATATTAGATATTATCTTTTGATCAAATTTTTACTTAATGTTTAATATTAGAGTTAATTAAGATTGTTATATTCTTATGTAATATATGTTTGTCCTGGTGAGTGGAAGAGAAGGCCACATGGCCTTAACTCCACCAGGCTAAATAAATAAATCTTAAAAAAAAATCTTAGAAAGTGATTGCATCTAATACTGTTCCTAAAAACATAGTCTTAATAGGTTATTCTACAATATCCCCTAATTTTTTGAGCAGTGTATAAGAAAAGGGAGAAAATTGATTGCAACATCTATGGAGCATCTCATTTCTTTCAACTTGTTACAAAATTCTAACAAATATATTAGTATCTAGACTTATTCCCTTATTGACGATGTAATAAGTAATGAACAATGAGGCTTTAGAAGAAATAGGTCTCCAGTAGATCATATTTTTAGTATAAGACAGATTTTATAAAATAAATGGGAATATAAGGGCACTGTGTATTAACTATTTGTAGACTTCAAAACGGCATACAATTCAATTAAGAGGGAGAAGTTGACTCGTTTCCTGCTGGAGTTTGTAATTGCTAAAAACGTTAGGCTTATTAGAATATATCTAAAAGGCATAAAGAGTAGGGTCCGTGTAGGCAAACAGTTTTCAGACATTTTTTTTTAATTCGAAAAGGTTTAAAGCAAGGAGATGCACCACTTCATCTACTATTTAATTTTGTAATGTAGTATTCCATGAAATTTTAATAGGACGAGGAAGGCCTGCAGCTCAGTGGTGTTAATGAGCTGTTTATGCTGATGATGTAGTATTATTAGGCTATAGCTACGAGGTTTTATGAGAACCAGTACTCACACTCTATTGAGCAACATTAAAGCATAACGGCTGGAAGTAAACCAATAATGTTGACACACATAAATACATTATATAATGGAAATGGACAAATTAATGACAAATGAGGGAAATTTTGAAGAAGTAGCTGAACTGAAATACAGAACAATAATTACAAACAGGAATGTGGCGCACAAAGAAATTAAACATCGGCTCATTTCTCATAATGCATGCTATATGCATTACAGGGACTTTTATCGTCCCAAATTCTCTAAAATAAACATTAAACTGAAAATATATTAAACTTTTATTCTCCCAGGCATATTATATGGACGAGAAACATAATTTAAGGAGGGAGAAAACATTACGAGTTTTTGAGAATAAAGTTCTTAGGAATTTTTGGACCAAATAGAATGAATAGCAGGTGAATGGAGAAGACTTCTAACAGTGAGCTTGATGATAGTTATGGGAAGCCAGATATAATAACAGTTATGCAATGTGCAGGGCATATGGCACGAATTGGGGAATAAAACAGAGACATGAAAACTCCTTCTAGGAAAACAATAGGGAGAGCGCCCAGTAGGTAGGCCAAGAATAAGGTGGGATAACAACATTATCTTTGATTTGAGGGATGTAAATTATACAGAGGATGATTGGAAAGCATTAGCTCAGAACGGGGTTGTATGGAGAATTATGTACACACATACAAGAAACTATACTTTCGATAGGGCCGTGAGTTATATGTATATACTGGCTGTTGCAAAAAAAAAAAACACCGAGATGAGGTGGTATATTGTGATATGTCGATAATTTTTAGTAAGGTACCAATGTCCGGAACTGATGCGTTTTCACACTATGAGTAGCTAACTTCTCAAGAGTTCCGTTAGTTGGATTGAAGACTCAATACTTGACAATACTGTCACAGTCACATCAAGTTTTCAAAATATCCACCTCCCATCGCATCGCAGAGCGTTCATCGGCGGTGTAGTGATTGGCGCACACGTTCAAATACTCCTCGCCTCATTATGATTATTTCTGCAGCAGCGTGGATTCAGGCTATAAGATCCATACGTGCCTTACTGGAGTCTGATAAACAGACTGTTTCATGTCGCCCCAAAAAACATATTCGAGAGGGTTATGATCAGGTTATCTCGGAGGTCATGGGACTGGTCTCCCTCTACCAATCCATCGACCTGGATACGTGGTATCCAAATATCTCCATACATTAGCATCGAAGTGAGCTAGGCTCTATCGTATTGCAGCCACATTCCGTTGCGAAACCACGTATCACAGGTTCAGTAATGAGTCAATTAATGAGTCTTCAAATCCTTCGAACTAACATTAATCTTGAGACATAATTAACTAGTCATAGTGTGAAAACGCATCATTTCCGAACATTGGTACCTTATTAAAAAATGTTCACCATATCTCCGTTGTCTATGTTTTTTTTTAACATTCTGTATATACCTGAATGTTCAGTCTTAACTTGTTAAAACACTTCTTCTTCTTCTTCCTTCCACGTATTAGGCCAAGGCCTGTTACGATCCTATATAAAATTTTCCCTCCAGCGTTTCTTAGGACGGCCCAGTGATCTTCGTCCTCTTGGTATATAATTATAAGTAGCTTTGGGGATCCGATTTGAACTCATTCTTTCTAGATGGTGTTTCCAATTTAGTTGGTATTGTTTAATATATTCCAAAATTGTCGTAGTCTACAATTCTTTTAAAATATCGGTGTTCCTTTTCTGATCCCATCTGGTGTAACCCGCTGTCTCATTTCACAAGCCGTTATTCTGCTTTCATGTTGTCTTTTTAGTGTCCAAGCTTCACTACCATAGGTGAACACTGGTCCAGCCAGAAAACAAAACTGCTGAAGATGGAACCGGATTCAAAAGGACTATAATATTTTTAAAAAAAGTTAAAACACTTTAAAATATTATAGTCCTTTTGAATCCGGTTCCATCTTTAGCAGATTTTTTTTTTGCTGACATATTTGTGATTTTTCTACAGACAGGGCTGCATATACTAGGAGCGTTTTTGTATGAAATTATTTTATTGTCGATTTTCTTTAAACTTTCTATTTCGTCTGCTATAAAGAATATCCTAAATGGGTATTAAGCTCAAATCCTGGTAGACAACGAGGGCGTGGCTGACCTAAGCTGGAGGAAATAGAAATTCTAAAGGAAGTCGACAATAACTTGATTTAAAAAGAGAAAGCGCCCAGTGCAAACAACCCTCTCTACAACGTAATCGCAAATAAGTCAGTAGCAGAACAACCTTCTATGGATGAAACTGAGATGCCTTCAAAATGTCTTCAGCGTTTTAAAAGTCTGTTCAGTTGAGGAGACTAAACTTATAAGGAAGTCATCATCATCACTCTCGAATTAAGCCCATGTGGCTTGTTCCGGACCCATATATTTTCATTCAAAAAGTTGAATCCATCTCTTTTTTTGGGTCTACCAACATTTCTGTCTCCTTTAGGTTTGTAATTAAATATAATTTTTGGTATGCGTTCATTTTTCATTCTTTGCACATGTTCTTTCCAGTTTTTTCTAGACTGTCTTATTTTTATCTAAAAGTTTAAAAATATCTAGCTCATTTCTAACATCTTGGTTTCTTCTTTTATGTAGAAGTTTGCAGCCAGCTACACTTCTCAGAAATTTCATTTCAGCTGCTTCTATGATCTTCTATTCTCTTTTAGTCAAAACCCAAAACTCACTACCATACAATATTATGGGAACTGTCATGGCTTTATAACATTCTAGTGTTAATTTTATAATTTCACTAGCTAATTATCCGCGTTGGTCGGGTATTTATTTATGTCAATAGTCTTGTCATGAATCAGCTTAATAACCCCAAAAACTATAGACAGGTCATTATTCTCGGTCAATTTGGAAATATTATTTTTATTCCTTCTCGCCCCCTCTTTCTTAGGAGTTAGATCAAACATGAGCTTAAACATTATCGAAGCTGCCACTAATCAGATAAGCGATCCCGAAAACCATGTTTTCAATTCTAATATCGGTCATTTTAGACACTATTTTCCACCTCTTCTCACCCTATTAAGCATGCAGAGGTCAAATTTGAGCTTAAATAACATCAGGACTTTCACCAATTAGCTTATCCATCCCCAAAACTATGGATTCAATAGTAATATCAAACACTTTTAACGTATTATTTTTCACCCCTTCTCACTCTGGCTCACCCTCATAGGGTCAAACTTGAACTTAAATACCATCTGGAGTATCACCAATCAGATTAGTGACCTCAAAAATTTTGTGTTCAACATTATTAATCTAGATTTTTTTTAATTTTCACCCTTTATCAACCTCTCACCTCTCTTAGGGATAATACGGATCATATTTGGGTTTAAATGTAATCGGGACTGCAACTAAAGGGCTTAGCGCCCCCAAGAACTATGAATTCGGCAATATATATATATTTTTTAATTTCACCTCCTCTCACCCCCTATGCTACCTTTTGCAGATCAAAAGTTATATGCGTACCGAGTTTGGTTGAAAATACTCCAGGTGTTCCAGAATTATGGTGGAACCCCTATATAGGTCGTTGTCGATTATTTTCAATTTCAGCTCTCTCTTAACCACCTTAGGAGTCTTAGGGTATTCTTATAGCTTACAACCACATTGCTGGACCGTACCAAATCTACGGGTTCGATAGAGCCAGTGAGTTAGTTATGGCAAACATTTGGACCCATCTTCACTGAACCTGTATCCGAAATGAATGACACTTACGTTTTTGTAAAATGTCTAGGGACTTTATGGGCATCCGTGCGTAAATAAAAGTAAGCTATTTATTCTACTCGTGTATGGCATAATGCTAGGTCATGCAATGAGATGAGATCAAGTCCCAATACTAAATATAAAAATAAAAATGATGTACTGCATGCAGCCTCCTCAACTCTTAAAATAATTAAAACAATGTAGGTCTTTTGAGACCAGCACATCCTCAGCAGAAGGTTGTTCTCTACTGTCCAGCTATTGACTAGCTTGTACTGACTACTTAAGTCAGTAACTGAACTGTAGCGAATAACCTTCTAGGATGGGACTGATCCTGAAAGGCCTACATTATTTTAATAGTTGAGGAACCTGCATACAAGTTACATAACTTTATATTATAATTTGTTTGTATAGGCTAATGTACTATGACAATTTCAATTATTTAGGATGCAATGTATCATACTGCCGGAAGGAAGATATTAATATCAAATTTAATAAGTTTTATAGAATGTGTGGCACTATAAAATGGACACTAAAAAATAAAACTTTGAGGAGTACATAATTAAAATTTTACAAAATTATGGCAGTGCCTGTCTTAATATATGTTAGTGAAAATTGGATTCTTAACCGTTCAGACAGAAGAAAAATAGAAACTGCAGAAATGAAGTTCTTACGTTCAGTAGCAGGTGTGACAATAAAATGAATAACAAATGAATATATTAGAAAATACTTAAATATTTTAAATTTAATAAATAGAATTGACAACATGAGAAACAACTGGTATGAACGTGTTAAAATAATGCCTACAGATAGAATCCCCCAGCTGTTATTAAAGTACAAACCAATAGGACATAAAAGTGTTGGACGCCAATTTACTAGATGGGAAGATTTATTAAATCCCACTTGATGTGAAAACAGGTCAAAAGGCCTAATTTCATGAAGTAGAAGAAGAAGAGAAGACTAAGTAAGGTCCTGATGACATGTGGCAGGTGAAATTACCTATAATGTGAGAGTTGATGCAATGGAATATTGCCTACTGTGCATAATACCTTAAAGGAGTTTTACCATGAAGTAGCTATTATTGAAGTACTCTGCTGTACCAGGATGCCGGAACAAGGTCAATGACACCATCATAGGGGAGGGAATTAAAGTTCAATATGTATAAAATATTATATTCATAATATAATGAATGATTTCCTTTTACACGTTTTATATTAGCTTTATCTGTCTATGTAACGGAATCTTTCATCACGATTTTCACCCACTTAGAAACATTCGATCGACTTAAAACTTTGTATCCTTGTAAAGAACCAATGATAATAAAATAATTTCATACATTTTTTCTAAGATCCTGGCCAGGATCATCAGGACATCAAAAAATAAAGACCGGTATAATAGGTTGCGGACTTATCGACTTTTTAGTCCATCGTTGTAAGAAATTAATATTATATCCTCTGGTAGCTCAGTTGGTAGAGCGGTGGACTGTAGTGGTATATAATTTCAGTAATCCATAGGTCGCTGGTTCAAATCCGGCCCGGAGGATTTTTTTAGAAGAGTATTACTTTTAGCTCATACTACAATAGTATCGAATTTAAAGATATTTACATTTTTATCTTATTCTGTAAAATATTAATGACAATTTTGTAAACTTACAACATTGTAATTTATCCACAAAATATGAGAAGGATACGATTAACTGTAACTATTTATCTATATTAAAATATTCAAAAATATTATAATAATGTTAGATAATAATAATTTAAAAAAAATATAATTATATTCGTGCCTAGACACTAAAAATATCATAAGCAATTAAATTTTCATGGGATTCCGGTTTATGACAATCAATTAAACTAAAAATAAAAAAAATAATAGTTTAAAAAACTAAAACAACACGCTTTATTAGAAAACCAAACTAAAAAATAAAAAATAAATAGTTTAAAAAACTAAAACAACACGCTTTATTAGAAAACCGAACTAAAAAATGAAAAATAATTTTAATTTCCAACACGCTTGGGATAAAATTAAAGTGGTCAACAAAAAAATCATCTCCAACACATCTAGAATAAAACTAGAGTTATCTACAAAAAAAATAATTTTACCATCAAAAGCGTGGGGTGCTTTTTATGGTTTTTACGTTTTCTTCTTAGAGACTTTACTTTTACCAATATCTGTTTATTATCAAATATATTAATTGATATAGAGCACCCCACGCTTTTGATGGTAAAATTATTTTTTTTGTAGATAACTCTAGTTTTATTCTAGATGTGTTGGAGATGATTTTTTGTTGACCACTTTAATTTTATCCCAAGCGTGTTGGAAATTAAAATTATTTTTCACTTTTAGTTCGGTTTTCTAATAAAGCGTGTTGTTTTAGTTTTTTAAACAATTATTTATATTGATCATATAACATTATGCGATTTGTATATCATTAACATATTTTTCGTATTAAAGTTAATAAATAGGATCTTCCTGGTGATATAATTGTATTACACATTGTCAACAAAACCCAAATCGCCAAATAAAATGTTATAATAGTTCATGTCCGCGCGTACATAAACTCTCCGTACATCCCTAACCTGAGTTAGTATTTTCAAATCTTTCCCTGTATGATTTACCACCCTCAAACCATGGTTAATTTTTTTCTCCCACCTCATTTTCGGCCTACCTACTGGGCGCTTTCCCTCTAGCTTGCCTGTAATAAATTTCCAGTCTTAACTATTTATTTTTATTTATTTATTTATTTATTTATTTACTTATTTATTTATTTATTTATTTATTTTATTATTAATTAATTTATTTATTTATTTATTAATTTACTAGCTAATACACGACGTGCGCTGCTACGCCAAAATAAATGATAATGCCTTTTTGCATTTAGTTGAATAAGTAAAGGAAAAATAAATATAAATTTATATCGTTATTAGTTTTAGATACCCCGTGCTGATTACCCGGCGTTGCTCGGGAATCTATGCATCCCGATGTACTTGGCATAAATGAGCTGAAAGACAAAATTCGTTATTTTGAGTTATCCATAAAAGAATACCCGCCGTGCGCTGCTATGCTGCTCGGGAATCTACTTATCCTGATCTTCTTGGCATCAATGAAAGACAAGAATGGTTATTGTGAGTTATCCTTAAAAGATAAACATATGCTGTCGCGGACTTTTCTGTAGGGTTTTTATGAGATATTCAATTTTGTGTACAATAATTTGGTGTATTTGTTATGGTTTAGGCAGCGTAAGCCATTTAAGCTTACAAAAAGCGACATTTTTTCACCATAGACGGCGATTTTTAAGGGTGAATGGCTTTTGAACATTAAAACTCTCTTACAACCTATAACCTACCCAGGAAAATCCTGAACATTTTGCAAAAAGCCCCATGACAATCCGATGAATGGTATGGCAGCACATGCTTGCCCGGGAATCTACTTATCCCGATTTCATTTGCATTAATGAAAGTCAAAAATGTCTATTGTGTGTTATCTGTAAAATATAAACATATGCTGTCGCGGACTTTTTTGTAGAGTTTTTTTGAGATATTCAATTCTGTGTACATTAATTTTGTGTATTTGTTATGGTTTAGGCAGCATAAGCCATTTAAGGGTAAAAAAAAGGACCTTTTCACGTTTTTCACTACAAAGGGTGTTTTTTTAAGGGAGGAGTTGAGTATCTCAACTCTCTTATAGCCTAAGTTCATCTCGAGAAGCTCCTGAACATTTTGCAAAAAAACACCATTGTAATCGGATCAACGGTATGGCCGCGCATAAAGTACAAACAAACAAACAAACAAACATTCATTTTTATATATTAGATTTATTGTTATCATCCTTTAGAGCATCATGGATGCTCCAGGACTTGTTCAGATTACAACCTTTATATAAACAACAATATAAAATATAACACATACATATAAAAATATATAACGAAAACAATTCATATTGAAACTAAAATACACCAAAATATCAAGGTGCATCACTTTTACAAGAAAAGATAGCTATGCAATTTTAATATTTTTTTTACTTATCTAACTAACTCACTGACACTATCGAACCCGTAGGTTCATGGCGGTACCGACATAAGCTCTCCATACATCCCTTCTGAGCTAATATTTTCCAATCATCCCCTGTATAATCTACTTCCCTCAAATCATAATTAATGTTATTCTCCTACCTCATTCTTGATCTATCAACTGGGCGTTTTCCCTCTGGTTTTCCTACGAGAAACTTCCATGCACGTCTTTCATTCCCCATTCGTGTCACATGTCCTGTCCATCGTAGTATACGAGACAGTTGTTCTCATTATATCTGGCTTCCTATAAATACCATGAAATTCACTGTTATGCAGTCTGCTCCATTCACCTGTCTGTTCATCTCTCTTTGATCCGTAAATGTTTCTAGGAACTTTATTCTCAAATACTCGTAATCTCTTTTCCTCCCTTAAAGAGTCCATGTTTCGCACCATATAATATAGCTGGTAGAATAATAGTTTAATATTGGAAGGGAGATGATTATATAGATTACTACATCTATGTGATATGCTGTTAATACTTTTGGTAATTTAAGTGTATATTAATAAATAATCCCCATTCGTACCACATGTCCTGCCCATCGCAGTCTATGTGACATAACCGTTGTTATTAGGCTTACATCTGGTTTCGCATAAAGATCATGAAGTTCACTGCTAGACTTCTCCATTCAACTATTTGTTCGTCACTTTTTGGTCCAAAAAGTTTGATAAGTACGTCGTTCTCAAATACTCGTACATTTTCTCCTTCCTCGAAGTAAGAGTCCGAGTTTCGCATCCATTATAATATAACAGGAAGAATAACGGTTTTAAATATTTTAGTTTAACAATTTGAAAGAAGTTGGATTTGTAAAGATACCCTGGATTGTGTAATAGCATGCATTTCAATTTTTTTTAAATCGGACCTTTTTTCATTTCTTTCTGCATATCATACCTGTTTATAATTATTATTCCTAGATATTTTTTTTCAGCCAGTTTCTCAAAATTTGCCTCATTTGTTGTTAACTGTACATTTCCATTACATTGTTTCAATGTGTGACGATGTATTCATTTTTATTTATAGAGCAATTCCATATGTGACTGACTGACGTTTACAATACACTTATGCAGCAAAATGGTTGCATAAATATTACAATTGATTGAAAGTAGGGGTGTTATCTACGTGATATGATAGAAGAATAGTGTGTGGTTAAGACTGTACTTAAATATACAACTTTTGAAGAAAAACAGTGATATTTATTATGTATCAAAGTATGTGTGACTGACTGACAAAATGTCAACTCATCACGCAGCTTAACATGTCCATCTGCATCATGCTCTGAAGTGCGATTCCTAATTCAATTTTCCAAAATACCGTTTGGAGGACACATTTCAAGTTACATTCTCAATAAAAAACGAAACAAAAATCACAATTAAGACCAGAGTTATAACCTTATATGTGATGTATGACTGACTGACTACATTCTGCGACTAACTGACATATCTGAATTTTATTTAGACTTCAATATTGTGGAGCTGCAAATATTATACAAATATTACAAAATAATATGAAATTATAATAGATAAGTCCACCGCTGTGGTCTCGAGATAGCGTGCTGCCTTGTCACGCAGCAGGCCCGGGTTCGGACCCGGTCTGGAGAGTTTTTCTGGGTTAGGTTTTTATCGGGGTTTTTCCTCACCTGTAAGACAAATGTCAGGAAAACTTTAAGGTCCAAACGGTCCCCGAAACCATATGGCCATCAACATACTTATCATCATCACCATCCTCTACCCACTCCTTTTATCATGTATAGGAAATGTACAATTTGGTATGCTATAAAAAAATTAAATAAATAGTGTAATTTATTTAACTTGGTTACCATTTTAAATTTCACAAAATAATTAAGAAAATATTAACATCCTAAAAACAAAGGGCCTTCTCTATAGTTAAATATGCCTAATATGAGTATAATTTTATTACATCCATATTAACTGATTAAAATTTATCTGATGCTGTTAATAGATTGAGCCATTGAAATAAATAAAATGCCGATATGGAATTTGCAGTGTTCGTTCCAGAGCACTAAAATTAACTTTCACGCGTCTCAACTTTAAAGACAAAAAAAAAATAACGAAAAAGTACAGTATAAAATTATTAAAATTTTTATTTAAATGTGGAAAATTCTGTTATAATTCTTTCAAAGCAACTGATTACAAATTATATTGCTGACATGAGTTCTATTTTTAAACTAAACAATTGAAAGAAATCTCTTACAATGCGCAAAATTTTACTTTATGACTGACTGTTCCCAGCTGGCGCACATAGTACATCGTTGTCATACGTGTTTTTACTCTGTTGGTTTCCAATAACGCTACACCCAATAATAATTTTCTTTTACACTACCAGTTATACATACTTAATCACATATACGCCACGCCAATTGTATTTTTTATACAAGTAACTTCATATGATTTAAACTGTTGTTGCATGACTCTGTTTCACAAAGTGAATGCTAGCACAATAATGGAACTGTGGCAACATCGCACTGTGGATCCCCGATAATATGACACACATGGCCTGTCAAAGGTCAAACTAATGCGAGAACCTTTCAAGTTCAAGGACTCCCACACACACAATTTCTAACACATAAGAACCGCGCACTTGTTTTTAATTGCAGTACACAATACTCTAGTGATTCACTTAATAACATAAATATTGAAGAATCGCATAATGAGAAATTATTAAAATGCCATTAATAAAAATATAATTTTCTTTCACACACGAAACTTGTGAATTTTCGCACTGATTGTTCATTTGAAATTTATTCTATAACATACGGCTTCAACACTTTCACATGGTGAACTCCATGAGTTGCCGGAATTGCTGCAAGATGTTGAAATCGCTTTTCTAAAAATCTGTGTAGCAAGCAACTGAGTGCGTCGTGCGTAGTAGTAATATAAATAAAAAAAATCAGTCACGTGATTCTAGCGGGTAACGTAATTACTATACAAGAAAATGTCGTTAATACTTTTTTGTTATTTATGCACCGATAACGTAGAATCCCAGAGAAAATTTGAATCCATCAATTATCGTATTGTATACAATATTTTTTGTATGTTTTATGATACTGACTGTAGCTTACCCTTAGTAATTATAAGGCGCATTTTAATTATCTAGAGTAGTATAATACAATTATTAGTATTACATTTACGATCAGGAAGAACCGAAATATGGTATAACAAAAGAGTCTGTGAAAAAAAAACAAATTTATACAGTGAAATCGTAAAACATAATTTCGTTTAATTTTGTATATGTTTTCAGGTTTCGGAATATGTCGTGTTCTACTATTGATTTTAGAATCAAAATAATCCGTATTTCAAACATTAACTTCTAGAATCAGAAAATTTTATCTGTAAAAAAGTATATCTCATCGAAGAAATTACACCTGTGCCAATTTAAAAATGTTCACATCTGTATGACATTTTCATTGAATTACTCTACTTTTAAATCCTTCCGCTGACTGCCTTTTAGCTCAAATTGTCACATAAGAAGGGCCAGTAATTATTTTATGAAACAGCTGAGCCGAACAGTCTATCCGATTTCATTAACCATGTTTATGTTAATACACTGCGGAGTACAGCAAGCAACTGACTGGGTCATGCGTATTAGCAATATAAACAAAAAGTCAGTCAGTCAGTCAGTCACGGGACTCCAGCGGGAAAAATAATGACTTTACAAGAAAATGTCATCAATACTTTTTTATTAGTTGTGTACCGATAACGTACAAACCAAGAGGAAATTTTAATCCATCAATTATTATGTTGTGTACGGTAATTTTTATTCGTTTTCTGTGACTGACTGACCATAACTTACAGTTAACAACTATATGACACATTTAAGGTATATAGAATATTAGAAGTTAGTTAGACTTATACGAATGTGTCTAAATGGCTCAAAGAGTAGGGTGCGTGTAGGCAAACAGTTTTCAGACACTTTTGAAACACAGAATGGGTTCAAGCAAGGAGATGCACTATCTCCTCTACTATTTAATTTTGTACTAGAGCATGCCATTAACTCTTTAGAGAATGAGGAAGGTTTACAACTGAATGGTATTAATAAGCTGTTAGTTTATGCTGATGATGTAGTACTGCTGGCCGATAGCGAGGAGATACTAAAGGCCAACACGCACACCTATTGAGTAACACTAAGAAATTGGGATTGGAAGTAAATATCAGTAAAACTAAATATATGGTCACACGTAGAAATTCAGTATATAATGGAAATGGACAAATGAGGAAAATTTTGAGGAAGTGGCTGAATTCAAATACCTAGGAACAATAATCACAAATAGGAATGAGATACACAAAGAATAAACATAGGCTCAATTCTGAAAATGCATGCTATTATGCATTGCAGAGACTTTTGATGTCCCAACTCCTTTCAAGAAACGTTAAACTGAAAATATATAAAACTATTATTCTACCAGTTATATTATATGGGTGCGAAACATGGACTCTTTCTTTAAGGGAGGAAAGGAGATTACGAGTATTTGAGAATTAAGTTCTTAGGAAAATGTTTGGACCAAAGAGAGATGAACAGACAGGTGAATGGAGAAGACTACATAACAATGAACTACATGGTCTTTATAGGAAGCCAGATATAATAAGAACAATCAAGTCTCGTAGACTGCGATGGGCAGGACATGTTGCACGTATGGGGAATGAAAGACGTGCATGGAAGCTTCTTGTAGGAAAGCCAGAGGGAAAACGCCCAGTTGGCAGATCAAGAATGAGGTGGGAGAACAACATTAACTATGATTTGAGGGAAGTATATTATACAGGGAATGATTGGAAAGCATTAGCTCAGGATAGGGATGTATGGGGAGTTTATGTCCGCGCAGCCATGAACCTACGGGTTCGATAGTGCCAGTGAGAGTAAGTAAGAATATTAGAATGCAATTAATATTGTTTCATTTACGACCAAGGAGGACCAAAGCATGGTTTAAAATAATATTTTCTGAAATAAAACGAATTCATACGACCAAATCATTAAATAAGAAATTGGTAACATTTTGCGTATTTTTTCAGGTTTGGAATATGACAAGTTCTACCGTTATTATTAGATTAAAATAATGCACATTTGAAACATTTTCTTATAGAATTATACAATTTTACAAATATATATTACATCAACAAAATTATTCCTGCGTCTGTTTCAAAATTTTCACCTCGGTATGACATTTTCATGGAATCGCTCATATTTAATTCTAGCCCAAATTTCTTAGTGTTATTTAATATAATGTGTGTGTGTGTGTGTGTGTGTGTGTGTGTGTTGGCTTTAAGTGTTTCCTCCCACTGCCATTACTTTGTAAAATTTTAGAAGAGTGGTCTAAAAGTTATTATTTTTATTTAAGATTCTTAAAATTGTGCCACATATATATATTGGAATGCTGACATTTATCTTTGACATGGCATCCGTGCATGTATGTTTTTATTGAACTACTGTTAGGCCTTTACCTAGTTGTTGTAGCTGTATAGGTGAATTCTACGTAAAATGTGGCATAACATATGGGCATTAGTTTCTTCCCTACTTCCCAATGTGGTATATTATCGCCTCATTATGATGGTTGTCCGTTTATATAAAAGCGGGTGCCGCGCGACAATGCTTGACAATGATTATCATAAGTAATGCCACGAGTGATTTCCAATTTATCTAGAGAATTTGGAAATCAAGAGTGGCATTTGTTAGGACTATTTAACGAATAAAATTAAGCTATTTACTCACAAATCATTATGTAAATATAGTTACTTTAAAATATTTATTTATTTAATGTAAACGGCGTTGTTTGAAAACAAATGAGAAACGTTATGTTTCGTTTCTCCATCCACTGCAACAAGATCATATAATGTTTGTTTTATATTGCCATCTGGCGTGGGAAACTTGAAATACCATCACAATATTATAAGAATGCATCCTAGTGGAGAAAAAATTAAACATATTAAACTGTATATTATAACCAAAATTATAGGTTATTAATTTATTTTGTAGTAAACAACTCGGTAAAATCATTATTTAAAAACACAATTATTGAATACAGAATTATCAAAAAGAACTCGGTAATATCATTATTTAAAAACACAATTGTCAAATTTGTATTTCGTCTATATCTTCATTTGAAGCACAGCCAAATCTTGTTTCTGCCATTTTGAACATTCAAATATGGCGGCTTTACTATTGCCTTAAGTCACTGCAAAATAATGGTCATACCTGTTCAGAATATTAAAAAAGGAGGAGCCTTCTTTAATATGGTAATCATAACACTGATAAATATTTCGTGAAATACGACTCTGATTAGTTGTAAAACAGAAATCATTGAAACGTGATTGGTCATTGAGTCCCATTTGGGGCATGAGTTAAATAGTCATGCGGAATTATTGTAGTGACGGTAGTCGGT